>KV424087.1:0-37534 GCA_001632435.1 Calocera cornea HHB12733
GCGCGCCTCTTGGGATCTCCTGGCCCCAGTGGGGCCAGGGCTCTGAGAAAGCGCCAAAGAGGCGCGCGCCTCTTTGGCGCTTTCAACTAGGGATCCAAAGAGGCGCGCGCCGCTTTGGATCCCAGCGCCTTATTTGGGGGGGATCCAAAGCGGCGCGCGCCGCTTTGGCGCTCCTGGGGGGCAAACCCACCCTCCAGGGCTAACCCTCCGACTTTCCTGGAGGGTAGGAATAGGCCTAGGGGTGTACATGCACTAGGTCTGTGCAAATTTTCGGCCCAAACGGACCAGTGTAGCATGTTGAAAGCTAACAGTGCAAATGCTCGTGGCTGTACACCTGTCCCTAACCCTAGCCAATCTGAGTGTCTCCGGGCCTTAGATGTCGTTGAAAACCGGGGGAGTTGGGTGTGTACCTCTGTGTCTCATCTGGAGATTTGTGATACAAGCCGTTGACAGGCTCAACCTGACAAGGGCCAATTGCGTCATACTGTTGGATCTCGCATCGTCTGAAGCAATTGAAAACCAGGCATTCGATCATGTTCACCGCATGGGCCAGTTGAAAGGAAAGCAGACAAACGCAGCAGCCTTGAAAGCTGACTCAATGCTAGCACAGATGTTTTCGTCAATCGTTATGTCATGCGCAACACAGTTGAGAACAACGCCGTCACGTGATTACGTAAGCAATCTCCCTGGACAAATTTACTACACCTCAGCATACAAACCTCGAGACTAATGGAAGTCTTGGGATCCCTTGAAAACAATCCGTGGAAGTTCCACAAGGTCATCAATTGGCTCGCACACACTGCTCCTGCTTCGGAGGAGCGTGAGACAGGTCCCTGAGGTGGCTCAATAGCCTGCATGATTGCCATTTCATGCTGCTCCTGCCCAGGAGGAGCGTGAGCCGTGTCCCCGATGTGGCTCCATGCCCTGCATGATTGCCATTTCATGCTGCTCCTGCCCAGGAGGAGCGTGAGCCAGGACCCTCACATGGTTCGATAGCCTGCACGATTGCCATTTCACGCTGCTCCTGCCCAGGAGGAGCGTGAGCCGCGTCCCTGAGATCGCTCAATAGCCTGCGTGATTGCTATTTCACTGAGCTCCTGCCCAGGAGGAGCGTGAGATGGGTTTCTCTTGTGGCTCAATACCCCGGCTCACGCTGCTCCTGCGCTGGAGCTCCGTGCCAAGCCTAGGGTCCGTCAGGGTCTACCTCCTACCCCACGTCTTGTACCCGTCACCTGCCCTTTTGTACCTGCAACCCTAGGCCCTACAAAGGTGACAGCCCTATAGAATGAGCCCCTCAGGTCCATCAAGGAATGGACCTTAACCCCTCAGAGCCATCAAGGAAGTGATGGGCTCACCAGTGTGTGGTGTGAGCTCATCCAGTGAAGCAGAGGATGCCTATCACAAATGGCCAACATCTGCTCTAAGTAAAGTCAGCGGGATCCTTAAGTGATATTGACGGGATCTATAGGTGAAAAGATGCTCAAGGGGGGCGCAGATAGGGTGCAGATGTGGCATTGAAGGGGGGCATGCGCATCGCCTGGTATGTGAGATCCAAAAGGGGTGAGCCCCTCAGGCCCATCCGTCCCTTGACCCCCAGAGGTCCCCCCCCCCGGGCCTGACCCCCTTATTGATGAAGGTATTTACTATAGGGTGAACGGGCCTGGGGGGGGGAGGGGGGGAGGGGCGGCGGGGACGGACGGGGCACGTTGGCGGGCGATTGGCGGGAGTGGTCATATCGGCGCGGACAGGGTGTCCATGCGGGCGCATAGAGATAGGGTCCATCAGGGTCCACCTCCTACCCCGCATTTTGTACCCATCACCTGCCCTTTTGTACCTGCAACCCTAGGCCCTACAAAGGTGACAGCCCTATAGAATTCCATGCACGTGCCATGTTGAGCATAAAAAGGTGTGACTATATCAGGTCAGAAAATGGGTGCACTAGCAATTTCTAGGTAGACACTGGAAACAAGTAAGACTGGAAGATGGACATTGCTGTCAGAAACCCCCCTATCCTACCTGTAACTCTACCAAACCTACTATAGGATGAGGCTAATACGTAACCTTGTGGGAACGACTTTACGTATTTCAGACCTGAAATCAGCCCAGACCCTGCAACTCTTACCCTAACCAACCAGAAAAACACTATAGATTGCTGTAAATACACTGCTTGAGGAGGAATTGGCAGGTGAGTAACCCTAACCCCAAATCTGTGCACTGCTTAGGGTTGTTTAACTTACATTAGGTTTAAAGTTTGCCCTTGCCCTTGCGTAGGGTTGAGGGTGTGCCCCAGCCGGGTTGCGGTTAGTCGCAACCTCCTAGGTCTACTAAATAAACAGCCATGTCGGCCCCTTCCAGACGCGGACGTGTAGTCACCATGTAATGGTCAAAGGGCAATGTTGATGTAACCTCGTCCAGCTCAATTCACGGGCGGAAGCCAGCGTCCTTGTCCATACGGTGCACCCCAGATGGATAGGCGCTTGCGAGGCTTCCCTGCGACGTTGCGCCCTAGATTGACGACGTTGCTAAGCTCGTCACTGGGCCGGCTGGGCTCATCGTGGTGGCCGAGTCGGCGACAGGAGGCTGCAGCGTTGGGGCTTTCGACCAAACGGCGTATAGGGCTCAACATCAAACCCTGCACGCTTACCGTCCCGATGGACGGGCAGGAGACGGCGGTGGGTACTACTGCAATGCCGCTGGTCAGACACGCATGCAAGCGTGGGCCGCTTTCGCTTACTCGTTAGGTAGTACGGCTGCTAGGCAGGATGAGCTTGGGGAAAGCCCTCCATCGAGGGTGCATATGGTTGGGCTGCAATTCTGGTGTCGCTCTTCATTGATGACCGACATCTCTCCGGGGCCGCTCGTGGTCTACTCCGTTGTAGCATGAGGTATAGGAAGACGCAGAGGATAACCAGAAGTATTGCCGCAACACCTCCAACAACACGTACGACAATGGCTCCAGTACGGTCTAATGGTGAGTGAAGACGCGGGTGCACCATAGAGAGTTAGGCTTGGGTAATCCTCGGCATCAGGAGGCTGAGGCGGGTGTCGCCAGGGGTTAGGGTGAGAGGAATCAAAACGCGTGCAGGACGCGCCGTGCAAAACGTCATCATCGTCGAGACTGCAGCACTGGCGGGGCCTATGCGCATTCCTACACACCATGGGCAGCTTGTTCTCGAAAGTAAGCATTGATGTTTCATCACTGCTTGACGGCCGCTAATGTCTGTCGAAGAAGCCGGACGACTACGAGAATGTACTGTCGAGACTTGCCGAGTCGATAGACACGAAGAAGGCCCAGTTGGCAGACATTCGACTGCGAGAGCGACGAGCGAGTCTCCTATTCACCCTCTATTCTCTATTCCTTTGGATTGCATATACGGCGGTGTGGTATCTGCAGCTACTACCCAGGAGCTGGAGTAGGACGGATGTCTTGAAAGTCTTGAGCGCATTGCCGGTTGGGGCTGTCCCGGTCATGTACGTCTGGTTATGCCTGCTCGTGTCGACCGTCGCTCATAGCCGATCAGCATCTTCTTCATTCGACGTCTCGTCCATATGTTCTACCGGTGGAGAGCATCATCCGAAGGTATGCTTATTACCTCACAGATTCGCTCTTGCTAATGGGTTACAGAGAGGAAGCTAAAGACGTTGCTCACCGAGCAGAAGGCCAAGATTGCAGAGATCAAGAAGAAAACGAACTACGACTCGACTCGCAACCTGCTGGAAAAGTACGGGGAGACCAGTGCCAGGGTGAGTCTTGGCCTTTGTATACTTCATGCGCTTATCTGACTGCTCCAAGCCGGAAGTGCAGTCATCTCCTCTCCAACAACGAGGCGTTCCCGGAGCGCTTCCCGGTACTCAACCGTCCACTCCCCTCAGACAGATTGGCATCGCAGGTGTGGGGACACCTACAAGAGGGCCACCACGACCGCTGCCTCCCTACCTGCAACCGTCTGGAGCGATGCTTCCACCACCGCAAACACGAAAATGGTATGACACTCTGGCGGATGCGTTGTTGGGGCCCGACGAGCAAGCCGCGTCTCGGGAGAAGTACGCACTGATCTGCGCCAAGTGCTTCAATCACAACGGTCTTGTCTCGCCATCAGAATGGGATGACGTCCGTGAGTTCATGCCTCACTGGTGACGAGGATACCGCAGTTTAACTCTGGTCTAGAATACAAGTGCCCCAAGTGTGGCTATTTCAATCGGTCACGCCGTTCACTGCGCATGGGACAGAGTGCCCTTTCTCCCACTACGCCTGCGACACCCACCTCCACTGCCGCTGCGAAACCAGACTCGATCGAAAGCCCCAGTCCACCAGCTGGGTCGACCCCGGAAGATCTCCGGCCAGGTGACACAGGCAGTGCCGATGCTGAGGAGGTCGAGGCAACTATCACTGGGCAAGCGGAAACGCAGACGGCGAACGACTCGATGATGGACATCGATACGCCGAGCCGTGCGTGACGTCGCCTGGGGTTGAATGGCCATGCTGTAGATTGATGAACCATAACACGATCGGCTTACGATACCAACTGTCTAATCATACAATATTAAGGTATATCCTCTGTCGTTGCAACGGATGAATGGTGGATGGTATGAAGAGCAAACGGCCACGCGTGTGGCTCCCAACCCAGAGTAATGTCGCCCGAATTATCAACCCCCGAACCTCATACGGGCCCCGCCAACCTATGCACAAAATTGCGACGGCGCTCAGCATTCCCAGCAAAGCGACGATAGCAGCGCTTCGTGTCATGGATGGAACAGAGGACGAATTGGCGTTGCCGCTTGAACCGGTTGAGTTGCTACCTGAACTCCCGGTACGGCCTGTCCCGCCTGCCGAACAGTGGACGCGTTCATGGGTCATTCATTAGCTTCTGGCCCGGCGCGCCCTCATTTCGTGGGTAGCATGCCGAACCCAAGCACAACTCGAGCCATGATTGGGCAGGGCCATAACGATCCACGTAACTACGAAGTTCCCTGCCGAGCTTTATCATGCACAATGGTCCCCATTTCCGCGGACAACTCGCAGGTGGTCGTTTGTGCGCTGATGTGACCAAGCTGCCCATATGGCTAGGCACAGTCCAACGAACCATAGACCATGGGAATCTCGAGGGGAACGGAGAGAAGCACTCAATCGTAACAACTTCTTGCTTGGTTGATCCGTGGGTTACAAGGATGAATGAAATTTCTAGTCTACATGCGTTCAACTAGACCATATGGCAACACACATATCCCAGGAGATCGTGAAAAGATGGGGAACAAGCGCAGCATCGACAAAGAAAGAATCCGTCTACCGCCGCGATACGAGTAGACAAGAATGTACAGCAACATCTATGCAAGAAGTGCCGCGGTCCCAAATGCGCTCAAGAATGCAGCCAGCGCAGCACCATGAGTGATGAGTGATTGAGCCGAACCCCTTGCGCTGCCGCTGCCGCCATTCCCCAGAGTGGAGTTCACACTTGTCGTTGGGGAGCTGAAGCTGTGCCCGCTACTTGAGCTGGATGGTCCAGATGAAGCGCTGCTCGAAGTACTGCTCGCCGTGGTGACGTTGCTCCAAATGCGTACATATTGGATCTCAAAGTATGCGGTGCCATAGTTGGAGCCGTCGCCAGCCACATACGTCGTGTAGCAGTAGTTGGAAGGTGCATCCGCAGGAACTCCGGGGCATGTGGCATTGAGAGTGCCCGGAATTCCACCCCTAGGTGAGAGTGAGCTTAGTAAACTAGGCAGCTCTCGCCAAAGGAATTTACCAAGCACCGCTGGAATCTATATCAGTGCGCATTCTCTGAGCATAGATAAGGCACTCACCAGAGCGTGATATCGATAATGACGTGCTGAGGCTCGAAGTAAGTTGATGTAGGGCATGTTGTGGAAGGGTAGGAAGCGGAGGGCGTGCCCCAGTTGTCTGGATTCGGTGAGATGTTTGGGTTGGAGACAGACAGGTCGCTGGGTATGCTTCCCCGCTACGCAGGTGTCAAGGGAGCCGCGAAGGGAGCACTCAACAGACATACAGGGAAGAACCAAATACTAAGAACTCATAAATAAATATGCGCCTTTCGATCAAAGCCTTGACTTACAAAACGCCGGTATCGGCCAGCAAAGTAGCGTAGACGCCTCCGCCACCGGCCGCGAAGGCCGCGCCATAGCTTGCATGGTTGGGTTCCTCTACGGTACATCCCTGTGTTTTGTATGGCTCCTCTGTACCACAATCTGGGTCTGTGAGAGCGCCTTGCATAGGAGCCGTTGTTGATGCCATGCATCTGATCGCACATGTTAAGGTTCGTAGCGTTTAGTGACACTCCAGAGCTTACCCGTCTACGGTATGCAGAGCGTACTGATTTGAAGCGGCCATGTTGATTTGCTCCAAGGTGTCAATCTCTGTGAATGTACCGCTGTGTGAGCTGTAGTCTCGTCGAAATCTGTGGAGCACGAACCGCCTGTCCCACGACTGTCAGAACGCTGCGCGAGTACGAAGGACTGACAGACCTCCTTCGGGCCACTTGGTGGCTTGCGACCAGAATGCGGGCCTATGCAGCATTGAGCCTGTGCAATGGAAGCCGTCAAGAAACCAACCAAACAGAACATCCATATGGCAGGTGAAGGGCATCCATGACCCACAGGCTACCCAAGCCATATGTGTCTACCGTTGATATACGAACTGTGTTCCGCTTGTATGGCTGAGGAACGGTGGAGACATTGTCAACACGGATGATCGCGTTACCCGCACCGTTAACGTAGGTGAGCTGTGGTTGGGCAAAAGCCACGTCTCTGGTCACAAAGCTAGTCGTTCGATCAGAGCAGAGCTCCAAGAGTCAAGGAAGAAGAGCTACTTGACGTCGCCCAAAGTCAGATTCTAGAACCGTCAGATAAATAGGTATGTCGGGTAATGACACAGCACAGACGCACATCCCAGCTGCCGTAATAGTCCCAGTTGTCGTCAAAGAATGTGCTACCTTGCCAGTTGTTGAGGAGGTTGAAGCCTGCAGCGCGAACCAGAGGCAAGAGGGCAGCATATGCTGCGCAAGATAGCGCGAGCTTCATGAGTCTGTCTGAGGATTACAGTTGCAGGTTGGCCAACACAGGGGTTAGAGTATATCAGTTTTCCAAGTGCGAGATATCCGGAGCAGAGAGACACTGCCAATGCACGCGAGCCGAACACCACGAGTTTGCCGCCCCTGCGGAAGGAAAAGGGCAGGGGCGTAACGAGCCGATCTGACCGGAACGCCCAGGAAGCGCGTCCACGCGTCGCGCCCAGGCCAAACCAAAATCACTCACGCGCATGATCCCTGGCATCACATGACTGACAAAGCCGGTGCCCATAGCCAATAGGAGACTGGTACTCACGAGAAGCCTGGTCCTTCATCCTATATCTTCGCACCAGCACGTTTGGCTCCTCGGGTCAACAAGCTGGCTACCTCTATTCAGGCTCCTGGAGTACACAGCGACCGCATGCTCCCACTCCGACTCGCACGGGCATCGTTTTCAAGCCCATCCGATGGTCACCGTGAGTCAGATGCGGACATGTTCTGACCGGCAGACGAATTGGGTAGTCACATTAGCATCCCGAGAACATAGCGCTGCCGAGGTACACTCTCGTTCATTAGGGGCGCCAGCTGTGACTGTTTTGGCAAAGTCTGGCCCGATATCACCTGTGACGCGCAAGCCCTACATGGCCCTGTATACCCACAATCTTTCTCCCATACGGGTGATGTACACCTTCTGGACCTCGGTTCGGTATAAACGGGTCCGTCAGTCGCTGAGCCTTCCGGCCCTCTGTGTGACTATACGGTGCGGTGACAGGAAATAGAGCATCGAGTCCCTCGTACAATGGACGCTCGATGCTGAGGAACGCTGGCGTTCCAATCTGAGAGGATCGGCAGTCTCGCGTTCGGAGCATATGATTTTCTCGAACGGCAATGCACCGGTACTGGCCACATGCGCACTTCTCTGTCACAGTAGTGTATAAATGCATCTTCCATACTTCTTCCTGTCCTTGCATCTCCGGAGGCGCTGTTGCGGTACGATATGCGCCAACATGCATCCCCATTCCGCCGAGACGACCTGTTTGGTGCACACAGCCAAGCCTCAGCACAAACCCGGTAATGACTTGAAGTGTATGACTTCCTACTACAGCCGCACCGGATTTTGCTTCCGGTTGTGCAACTCTCTGCAATCTTCCATGTTCTATGGGAAAGAAAACCCGCAAAAGGCAAGAATAGCACAGCCACCTCCTATGTTTTACAGAATTTCCCAGAAAACCAGGGCTATGAGGTAAGAGACATTTAGTCAGCACACAGCTTTTAATAAATAGGAGTATCACAAGCCTTTGCAGTATAAAAGGGTGTCTCAAATGGCCTAGACTGGGGGTTTCATCCTTTTGACCACTACCTCCATCTGCCAAAAAGTCCTAAAAGGCCTTCCCCCAGCTTGGACCTGGCCTTGTGGAACACACATACCTCATAGGTTTGTTGGCCTTTGCATATGTACACAAACAAAACTCATTACTTTGCTAGAATGCCCCACAGAGACCTTGAAAGTGGCATGCATATACCTGTTCAGCTCGACACACCCTATTTGCTCCACCTACCCCCCCTATCCTCCACAATGGCCCAGCAATACCCTATGGAAGCCAAGGTGTTGGATCACCTGCAGTTGTGGCATAGAGGCACTATATTTGGCCTTGATATCCTAAAGCAACTTGTTGTTTTGCTTTTCTGGATTGCTGTTCTCAGAGCAGTTTTGATGGCAGATACCTGGTTAAAGGTAAGCCTATAAACCATGCTCTTTAACATCCTGCTAATCTTACTATAGCCTCAATCCAGTTCTATTTGAACCTACAGGAAAGAGCTTAACTGCAGAGAAGCAACTACCTTTGCTCTGATACCCTGTCTTTGTTCTTTCCCTCCTCTCTCATCAGTATACTTAGTATGGTGTTCTCCCACTATCCATTCCTGTATGACTTTATACTATTCTCTCTACAATGCCTACACTATTACAGGGTGGCTAAGTGATCCATTGCAGTAACATTGAGTTCATCAGTGAAGAAATAAAGTGTCAGGGGACACCAACTTCACCCCGATTTTGGCTTTTATCAGCAGGTTCACAGGTATTTGACTACTTTTGACATATTTGGCTCTCAGACAACATCTTTGGTCTACCAAATACTAACTTCGGATACATTGGCACAGGAGTAGGTAAGGGTAAGCAAGGCTGTGACCCCTTGCCTGTGCGGGGCAGTACTTGGCTGTGTTTGGATGAGTAAGGCTGTGATTGGCAGTGCTTCAGGCAGTGTTGGGTCTCACTTTGGAGTGTTTGGGAGAAGCTGAGGCTATGTTCACTCTTTTCATATATAACCTTTGGTACCTTGGGTAGCTTCTCCTTAGATCTGATCTCTGAGGAATCTCCATAGTCTTGTGAGAAAGCCTAGTCATCATATCTGTCCTCCCATGCCAAACTTCCAAACTCTCTCCAAACTCTGCTTGCTGCATCCAAACTACCTTCGACATCCCACATATCTCCTAGTTGGACTTACAAAGGGTACAATTGGTTAGTTATTGGATACTGTCAGCCATGACCTCCTCCAAATCCCTCATCTTTGGTCTCTTTGACTCAGTCGGGTTTAGTCGGCAGCCTTGCTAGACTGTGTGCCCTCACATAAAGTTAATATCAGGACTATCACCAAAAGTGCAATATAGTATTAGACCAAAGTGACTGAAAGCCATAGCAGAAGACATATTTGGACCTATAGCAGACCTATAGTGGACAGATTGACCTATGGTGAACATAATGGTGGATATATGGAGGACATATGGTAGATATATACCTATTGCAGTACCAGACAAGTGTTGTGGGGCTCTGCATCCCCTCTGATTTTGGTATATGTGATTACAGTTGACTCTATCTAAGCCGATGACATCGGGAGGGGGGTTGGGCTATCGACTTAGAGAGAGTATCAGTATGCGGAGCGTGGACTTAATGGCTTGGAGATTGAAATAAGTCACATGATCTTGGACATAAGCCTTTTTAAGTCACATGACAATGAGGATAAGCTGCTTAAAGTAAGCATATACATACTTACTCATGCCTTATGGTGCCAAATAAGTGCAAAGCCATTTGGATGCAGAGACAGGGTCTGCAATGACGTGTACAGCTCCTTTTCTCTTCTCCAGGAACTTCCAGAAGTCCGGCCTTGGCTCCAAGATCCCCAGAAAAACTCTCTCTAAGCCAATAATACTAGGACGACACCACAATCTGGGTATTGCGTATTGGATTATAAGGTGGAAGCAATTCCCCCCCTTTCCCAAGTTGGGAGGGGCCAAATTGTATCGGCTTAGAGAGGATACCGGTTTAGAGAGTATCAGCTTAGACAGAGTTGACTGTATATCTGCCAATTCCTGATGAATGAGTATTTACCTCAGCATGGCTGGTACCTCTGAGGACATTTTGGATATTTTTGGACAAGGATTATATCTGGAACATGCTGGACACATGTATGATATGTGTTCTTTTCTAACCCATTTCTCCTTTTGAAGCCCTCTGCCTCCCCTGTGTGTAGTCTCAATATCAATGAACATGAGGCTGGGTATAGCTCAGATCACTTCTTGGGCCAGGACAGACATAGCTGGATATCTGTCAGACATGCTGACATGGCACAGGCGGAAAGTGGAGGATGTTTGAAAGCCTGGGAAGGGACCACAGATTAACATGCACATGGGAAATAATGAGTAACCTGCATGTAGCACTAATGCTCCACTAGTTGTTCACATGTCCACTGTTCTTCCACTAAATGGCTCCAAAACGGATATGTCCACAATGTCTACATGCCGTCCACCATATGTCCACCTGCTGGAATTCGTTCCAGTCTAAGGCAAGGACAGGGGCAGATCACTGACAATGGGCAAACAGCAGCCAGGCGGAGTGGGGCACGGGTGCGCAGGCGACGGTCCGCACAAAGGAAGTCCACCTTTTGTCCACAAAATGACTTCGGAGCGGCTATGTCCACAATAATGCTCTATCTAGTATATGGGGTTCGCTCTACGACCATCAGGGTATGACGTCCTTTGGACCATAAAGAATTTAGTGTCCTGGCGCGGGGAAATGAGGGTATGCAACGCCCCGATATCCGGGTGCAGAACAAGAAAGAGTACAGTGGTCCAACCATCTGGACAAGAAATGAGGCAACTGTGCACAGTCCAGTCCGATGTTCCAATCTAAGCAAGAAGCGCCACCGCTCCAATCAGACCAAGGAAAGCAGCAACCGCTGCACCTTGGGTAAGCATTGGGACGGCTGACGACTTCCCGCTGCTGCCGCTGCCGGAAGAAGAGCCATTGCCACTCCCGGTCGAATTGCTGCCCGTGGTCGAGTTGCTGGTAGTAACATTGCTCCAGACCCGAATATATTGGACCTCGAAGTAGGCGTTGTCGTAGTTGGAACCGTTGCCAATCACGTTCGTGGTGTAGCAATAGTTGGTTGGCGCGTCAGAGGGTATCGGGCCGCAGGTCGCATTGTAGACCGACAGAGCGCCAGCGCTACACACCAGTTAGTAGCGACACGAGACGACAGGTGTCATATAAACTCACAAGTCACCGCTGAAATGGACATCAGCATCTGTGGAAGTCCCGAAACTGCATTTGACTCACCAGAGGGTAATGTCCAAAATAATGAACTGGTCTTCGAAGAAGGTCGAAGTGGGGCACGAAGACGACGGGTAGTAGGCGGACGGGGTTCCCCAGCCATCTGGGTTCGGCGAGCTGTTCGGGTTAGAAACAGACAGGTCGCTGGGTACATTCGCACGCTACGGAGTGTGAGGAGGGTGGACAAGATACCAAGGGAGAATCACGGACAGGGAAGAACCAGATGCTGTAAGATCGATCAGCATGTAGTCACGAGCAGGGACATTACCACTTACTACACCCCAGAATCAGCCAGCAGGGTCGCATACACTCCGCCACCGGCGGCAGCGAAAGCGGCACCGTAGCTCGCTTGGTTGGAGTCCTCAACAGTGCATCCCTGAGTCTTGGTCGGTAGGTCAGTGCCGCAATCCTGATCGGTGAGAGAACCGGTCATGACGGCAGACGAGGTGACCATGCATCTATTAATGCGATCAGTGGTGCGAGCGGAAACGATCGTTATGACGGCATACCCATCCTCGGTATGCAGGGCCATCTGGTTGGTGAGCGCCAGGTTGACGTTCTCAAGCGTGTCGATCTCTGATCATGCTCTAATCAGCTGTATCCAATATGACAGTGATGGTGACGAACCGCCTATCAAAATGGTTGTCAGGAAAGGCAACAGGACAAGGGTAAGGGTGCTCACCTCCTTCGGGCCACTTAGTAGCTTGAGACCAGAACGCCGGCCTGCATATACATGAGCTGGGTGGGCACGCTCGCGCAAGCAGTATGACGCACCAGACGGAGCATCCGTACGGGAGATGGACCGCGTCCATGACCCATAAGCTACCCAAACCGTACGACTCGACGCTCTGCAGGCGAACCGTGTTCCTCTTGTTGGGATAGACGACTGTGGAGGCATTGTCGACGCGGACAATTGCGTTCCCTCCGCTGTTAATGAAGGCGAGTTGCGGTTCGGCCTGAGCGACGGCCTGGGTCACGAAGCTTCACGGTCGGTCAGTAACGAGTTAGGTGGCATCCATAGTGTAGCTCACACCGCGTCTCCGTTTGTAAGGTTCTGAGAAACAAAGGATGAGCACGGGCAGATATGAATGAAAGGAGACGCATACATCGAAGTTGCCATAGAATGACCAGTTGTCGAAGAACGAGTTGCCCTGCCAATTTTGCAGCAAATTGAAGCCGGCAGCGCGTGCAAGGGGGATGGAGGCTGCCGCTGCAGCGAGGGAGAGGGCGGACTTCATGGTATGTATGAGTGTAGTCTACAAGGAATGGGTGTGCTGTCAGGAGGGGATAGAGATGAAGGGGTCTGTGGTGGTGACTATGAAGGTACGGGAAAGGGGAGGGGTCGAGTGATGACGGGGGTGTGTTCTGCAGGACGGCGGCAGGGCAGTCCGGCAACGAGGCCATGACACGCCGAGCGACACTGGCAGGACGCGCCGATCGAAGGGGATCGGCCGCGACTGCGCGCAGGCGGCTATTCTTAGCCGCCGCGCCTGCTCCTCGCTGCCTGCTGGGAGAAACGGCCTTGCCGCGGAGTGAAGCATGTCACGCATGCCGAGCGTATACGACTGGACAGCCATGGACCGACAATACACCTGTTGTCCATTTCACCCACCCTTACGTGAACAAACACCCTCGGTCGGCATGCATCCTTTAATATACGTCATGAAGAACGTTACCATGCCTGCACACTGTGGAGCAGCATTCCCCTCCCTTCGCCGCATGTCCACACATATAGTTAGACGGCAACCGCTGCACTTAGACGCGCAGTACCCCTCGAGGCCTTGCACGAGACATCGCAGCAGTAAAATTAGTTAGTCGACTAGAAGGAAACAGCCCTGTCGTCATGTCCGCCGCCCTTCCAGATGCCGAAGCGCAGTCGCCATGTCATAGTCGGGCGGCAACGTCGACGCAGCCTCGTCCAGCTCGTCCCCTTGGAGGAACCCGGCGTCCGCGTCCATGCGCGGCACGCCAGACGGGTAGCCGCTCGTCACGCTTGGCTCGGACATCGCGCCGTAGATCGACGGCATAGCTTGGGTGGTCACTGGGCTTGCTGGGCTCGTAGCGGCGGTCGGCTGCACCGCTGGGGCTTCCGACCAAACCGGCGTGTACGGGCTGGACACCAGACCCTGCACGCTCTCGCTACCGACAGATGGGCTGGAAACGCTGGTCGGTACCACTGCAAAGTCGCTGGTCAGATACGCATGCAAGAGAGGCCGACTTCGCTCACTCGTTGGGTAGTACGGCTGACGGGCCGGATGAGTGGGGGGATGCCCTCCATCGAGGATGAATGGCTGGGCTGCAAATCCGGCGTCACTCTTCATCGATAACCGATGTATCTCCGGGGTTGCTGGTTGTCTTCTCCGTTGCAGCATGCGGTATAGGAGGACACAGAGGATGGCAAGGAGTATCGCCGCAACACCTCCTACGACACCTCCGACTATGGCTCCAGTATGGTTTGATGACGAAGACGCCGGCGGGTTAGCTCCTAGGCCACCATCTGAGCCTGAGCCTGAGCCTGAGGAAGGCGAGGTGGAGTCGGACGGGGTGGTCCCGGCAGTCGAGGAAGTTTGCGAGGTGGTGGACGTGGTGGTCGTCGGCGGTGGATCTACGGGCATATCAGCTCTCAGCTGAACCCATGGCACCAGCAATCAGCCTACCGAGCGGCGCCTCGAGGACGAAGCGATCCAACGTTATCTGACCATAGCCGCCGCTGGTCGACCCAAGGATGGTCGCCCGCGAGTCGAACAGGTTTGCGATCGTCAAGTTGTGCACCGCGTAGGGCAGATCATACTTCGCGTACAGCAGACGGGGGCTCTCCGTCCCATTTGTGCTCGCGTTTAACGCGTCAATGCGGTCGCCGAGCGTGGACGTCGGCGAGCAGTCGAAGCAGATCGAGAACAGCCCTCCGTCCGACCGCTGATATGCCCAATACTCGAAGCCAGTCGCGGGTTCTACAACGCGTTAATGAGATCTTCACCAATGACACCAATGACCTCGATCGATGCTCACGAGGGAATGTCCATGTAATGAACGCATCACTGTAGCCATGCAGCTCGTCGGTGAGATCGAACATAGCCGAACCTCCCGTTGCGCCAGGCGAGTTCAGGGGGTCCCATGCGTCTGAGGGCGAATACGTGATACCATTGGTCTGACTCGGAAACGTAGTGTTAACGAGTGGTTGCGACATGGTGTAGACAGTGGGAGGAGACAAGCAGCACGACGACCTCTCGCAGCGCACTGAGCAAAAGAAAGGTTTCCATCACCTGTATGAGCAGGCTAGCTCGGCGACAGTATAAGAATACGCAGTAGATCAGAGGGCAGGAGGCGTTCTCCGTAGATACATTGCACAGCTTCAGTCATTGATCGGGTCGGTCAGGGAGCGCAGCGGCTTCTGACCGCTCGGTCCCATTTTAAAGCGGGCGTCCGGACCCTTGCGCTCTCCGATGGACATTGGCCCGCTTTGGCTCACATATCATAAAGCAGATTGAGAGAGAACCAGAGACACCATCACGTACACGGAAGAACCCTCGTGCGAAACCTCACCAGTCTGTGGAAACAAACACACCTGCGGGACAGGACCGGCGCAATACTGGATCGGGGCATAGCCGCAATGTTGTGCATCCCCCTTGGTGGAGGCCATGACAGTGTGGTACCCACTACAAACGCGGGGCTCCAGTAGTGAAACTGACCGAGTTTGGAGGCCGGTATGTTCTGCCTTAGAACCTCGCCCAATGGCCCGTTCCTGAAAAGGCAAGGACACGATTGAATGCCGCTTGTTCAGGCTGCTGTCACACATGAAAGAATGCGTATATGCTCAGTCAGAGACAAAACATGGATGCACAATCGATGATAGAGCACATGAACCTGGGTTGCAGAATAATTGGGGAGGCAGCGTCGTCTTCGAACGTTGGTGACAACCTATGGGCTCCTAAGTACGGCGCTTCGAGATGACGACAATCGAGTTCGCGCCGCGTGGGACCCTGTGTTTTGTATGGGGCATCCTGGGTACAGCCTGGGCCAAATTTAAACACATGCCCATCACAGCGCCTGTCACCGGCTGGAGCCCTTACGATCAGAAACAGTGGCCTTACGGGGATGGAACAGACACCCTGGCATTGGACACCTGGCAACGTCCTCACCTCAAACAACGATCTCCTCACACCTGTGCTTATCTAGACCTTTGCCTGCATGGACCGACGACTTGAGCCCAACCTCAGTATTTTCCAGCATTGACTCATCCCTCCTGCTTATTCATCATCCCCGTCTCCCGGAGGCTCTCAGTTCCTGATCGAACCTATCCTTCGACTGGTCTCAATTGAGGAATGGCCTCTAGGAGCGAGGTTGAAGCCCATCCGGTCTTACCGATAACGTACTTGCCCAGGACATTGCGATCAAAAGGGCGGCAATATTGGCTTGCACTATCCGGAAGAAAGCTTGTCCTGTACTTGACAGGACTGTTACTTGCGGGCTTTGTATTGCAGCATGCAGTTTGCCGCGGATCCAAAGAGACGACCCTTCACCCGAAATTTCCTTCATACACCACCACAGAGGCTTGCCCACCTGCCTCATCCGGCGCCAATGCTTCAGAGACTACGGGGCGAAGGTCCCTGGACCGACTCCAGCATATGGTTGACCGTACTAAGGGTTTTCTCGCGAGGGACTATAGTTTGTGGTTGGGTTGGAACAACGTTAGTAAGTTTTGTCTTGCGTCGTGGAGGTGACTGACTATCAAACTTTCGCCCACAGATGCGCTACATCATCGAAGCAGGCGTGCTGCAAGCCGCATTACTCAATCGCACCCTCATAATTCCCTCTTTTGTCTACGCCCGACAATGCGAGTATGCTTTAGAGGCGTGCGCTGCTTTTCTGGAGATGGTGAATCGAGGAGATGCGATGGACTGGGATGAATGGCGGTCACTACCGATGGACAAACAAATGGGCTGGAAGATTCCGATTGGCGTAGGTTGGCAACAGATTTCACAGGTGGGCTCATGCTCACCTCATAACAGAGGATGATCGATCTAGATCGCCTTCGAGATGCGCATGCTGTCATCACAATGGACGAATACCTCAGGCTACGTTCCCTTCCCCCAAGTCTGGAGCACGGAAATGGTCAATGGAGTGATAATACTTATCGTGTCCGATCTCGACCGATTCGGAACTCTTGGTGGGACCCACCGGGCGTCATTCGGGTTGACGAGGAACGCCTCGAATTTGTACTAGAAGAGTCCAATCCCCTTTCTCTTCGAGCACACCAGGCTAGAGAGGACGTGAGGGCGACAATCGAGAGCATGATGGAGAGCCAGCCCTATCCGAATGCTCTCCGGCACAAAGTTCTGGATTGGTTACCCGTCCAGCAGGCGCTAATGAGAATGCACTTGAACGTGAGCGACCACCAGGAAGCAGAAATATTCCTGCGAGCAGCTGGCTTTGAGATATTGCACACTTTCCGAGGCTCGTGAGTCCGTCAATGATTATGACGCGTATTGAAGACTGATGAGATATCCAGGAGAGACTCTGAATTCATCAAGAGTGTCGCAGTACCCATTAAGCAAGTAGCTCGCCGGTCTGACGTTCACGGGGCAATCGATGACTTCGGCTGGTGGGCTGATCATGTTGTTCACCTGCAAGGAGAAGTGCACGATAATCGCAAACCGGTGCGTGGAATACGTCGAACTTATTGCCTCGGCTCATGAAGTAAAGGGATTTTTGCGCTTCACAAATCCCACAAATTTCCAGAATTTCACCCACACCGTGCTGTATGAGATCCGTTCTCTTCCAGACATTGAGGCATTAGCCGTACGGATTGATGAACGCATGCGTGAACGAACCGGGGGGCGAATGTGGAGAGCGGCGCACGTGCGTCGAGGTGACTGTGAGTGCTTCGTCTTTGGTATTGGTATATGAACTGAAGCCTTGCCAGTCATCAACATGGGCTGGTCCGACAGGAATTTGCAGACCCATATGAACCTAGTTAAAAGCAAGCTTAATCTTGCCCCCGCCATTTGGCGGGAGATGCGGACAAATAGGACAGCAGAAACCTATGAAATCCCAGACGCGCATTTGAATCCGTCAACATACGAGGACGAAATTCCTCAACTGGAGGACCCGTTAGATGCTTTCTTTGGTCTTCATGTAGCAACCTGACCATTTCTCTTAGATTCTACATTGCGACAGAAGAGCGCAGTTCCGTAGCTCTCGACTACATGCGCTCTCAAGGAGGCGTGCTCATCATGGACCTCTTGAAGCCAGAAGACCGACAGATTGTAGGCTGGCCGCTGATGGTTACTGACATACTCGCTCTCGCCGAGCAGCACATCATGGCTCGTGCAAGCTACTTCTACGGCAATAGCAGGAGTTCAGTCACGGGTGGTGTGCTGAATTTGCGCGCTATCAACGGGTGGGACCCGCGAACAAACGCGCCCGAGTGAAGATGCCAAGATCGTGCCCGGGTTCTTCTTAGCGTAGAGAGATCGCATATACCAGTTCCCCTCCCATTTGCCAGTGATGTAGTCCAATGATCGAGATCAATGTTGTGTAACGGTTGCTGCTGTTGGGTGAGCCAACATAGCCCGGGGCTAGCTTTGAAGAGACGTGCACGGAGGGAGATATGGAGAGATCAGGTTGATAGTCCTTAGTGAGTAGATCATTAACATACCAGCAAAAGCCAGATGAGCAGCTAGATGAGCTGGGTTCTGAAGGGGAAGCGGGCTCCGCTCAAACGAGTTGTGAATTTGTAGCTAGTGTGGCGACAAAGGGTGGGAAACTTGGCTCGGACATCGCGTTGTCGTGCTTCCTTGCTTCCTGATGACAAAAACTTCCCGACATCGATGACCTGGTCAGCAGCACGCATCCAGCGCAACACAGTGTCGCATACATTCCATATGCGAATTCTTCTATCGACGCGTTTATCTATCGGCAGCGAAATCGCCGAGCTGCCAGTCAGCACTGCCCCCCCAACAATAAGGCCACATGGCCCGCTTAATGTACAGGAATCGGCTCCATGCCGTTGCCGCTGGCCTTCACTCCGCCGTCCCTGAACCGCCATGATCTCCACACAGCTCTGGATAGCATCCGTGATCCCGGACAATGGCTGAATTCTTGAGCGGAACCACAAAGTGGACCTGTTGCCCTGAGAGCGCCCATCAGAATCACCCGCCTTAGGATGCACAAAGAAAGTTCCCCTACGCGTAACCCGGATACCAGGGGGGTAGAGGGCCACCGTCTGCTCAGCTTACGGGGTGATCATGGCCTATATAGCTTTCACACTGTTTGACCCGACTCCTCTTACGAGGGATCGCCGCTCCACAGCTGGTCACGACTTTCAACCCCAGTGTTCTGCTGTCGGCCCTAGTCAACAAAATCTTCCTCAACGACAGCATGTCCAACTCGACAGTCAGTGAGGTGGTTGCATGCACCGATAGGGGAATCACCTACAACCCGCAAGACGCCTGGACCATCAATACTGTGGCAGGAGAAACCGCCACCCTATTCGTTGGCGACGAGACTGGGCTGAGAAATGGCTACATTACATATACATTCGATGGTGAGCCTGTTCTTAGAGAGCGGCAGAGTTAGCTCGCCGAACATGCAACAGAGCCAGCCTTCGGCTTCGAGTACTGGGGCTACCAGCGACCAGATGGCGGTCTATTCTCTGTTTGCTTCGATTGTCCAGACGAGTACACAGACACCGGCGATCCGATTAACTTCCTGAACGCCTCCGCCAACGCCACAGATTCATCCGTTCTCCTCTACTCCAACTACGAGCTGAGCTATGGTATCCACAACGTAACCATATCTAACCTCGTTGACGCACGAGCAACCTACGAGGGGAACTACCCAGGAGGATACGGACAGTTGAGTGTGGACCGGTTCGTATTGATTAGTCTTCCCAGTGAGCTATGGAGAAGCATCGCATTCACATACATTGCTAAACAGTTTAACAGACTCGACGACAACGTCTGATTCAAGCTCATCTTCAGTCCCCGGAACTACGAGAGGAGTAGGCGCTTCATCTGAGAGCTCGCTTACCTCCGCCGCTGCCCCACTACAGACGTCAAAACCATCCAGTTATGTTGGTGCTATTGCTGGGGGTGTATGCGGAGGTATCGTGGCTTTGGCTTTGAACGCTTTGCTGTTGTGGTTCCTACTATTCCGTGCCCAGAACCGACGACGGGCGGCTCCGGTGACATATGGAATCAGCAAAGACTCGTCGCCTAGCGCTACCACACCGTTCCTTCGGGCAGAGGCTGGATGTGCAAATGAGGTACCCGCAATGCCAGCACCCAGACCACGAGCACGTGAGCCAACCACCGCTTACCAGTTGATTTAACGTTGACCTTCAGTATGTAGTCCCGAGAGGCCTTGATCCGTGGAGACCACCTCAGAGCCTTGACGGCGATGCTGGTCGGCCGCTTGCAGCAGGGCGCCCACCTAATAAGTCTGCACGATACCTTTCCGCCCCACCCGTTACACGGCATCCTGGTCTGCCACCATCTGCTGGCGCGTATCTTCCCAATCTCCATCCCACCCGACCAGCCAGCGGGATCGGGTCTCCACCGGCTCAGAGGGACGAAGACGCTGGATTCTTGCAGGGCGACGAACATGATGCTCCTATACTTCCTCCTGATTACAATGCCGCGTGGGCACGCCGGCCGACTTCTGGTCTGGTGTAATTTAGATCACACGTGACCCCGTCGCATTGTACATCACCAATGTCTTTGTTGTTTTGAATGGTTTCTTGTTCATCTTCGGAATGCTCTACACCTGTACATCATACTTGAATCAATACATCGTTATACGTACCAGCAGGTCACAGTCTAGGTAGGTTCGAATCTACGAGCCGTGTCTGTACCTCGAATCTCATACAGACAAAACGGTATCACCAGTCAAGCAAGCGAACTCCCGCTCTCATGATCAATGCGGGCTCCTAGCTGAACTGCCATTCGACAACATGATCGCGCTTCATCACACGGATATGATCGCATTGCATTAACATAGATACATTCAGGAATGAGGGTTCATGCAGCTGCTCAGCTTGTGTCGCAGCAAAGTACAATACAAGAAGAAAGTCGTGGATCGAGCAAATCGGCTAGGGTAGTAGGTAGAGGCATCACGGTCGTCTACGAGCGGTAGCCGCGACATAGTCCGGCGGCAATGTGGATTCATCATCCTCGTCGCCTTGCAAGAAGCCTGCGTCTTGCTCTCTCCGCGGTACGACTGTGTCATTGGTTGACGTTGGCCAGCTGGACTCGGAAGTTGCCGGATACACAGATGGGGATATCGGTAGCTCCGGAGCACGAACGTTGGGCTGTGCTGGTGCTTGTCGCTGTCGAGACCCCTTTGCATATCGCTCGCCTGTGTATCCCACAGGCGGAAGTGGCGGGGATTGTGCACTGTCGGTGGTAGTCTCGGTGAGAGCAGCGCGAGGAGAAGATGCGTAAGTGGCCGGAGCTATGTGCACGACTTGAGTCAGAAGCTGCTGTTCAAGGTAAAACATGATCACGCACCAGCTAATGAGTAGGGAGAGACTGCAGCGTTGTTGCCTCGAGGAGCCGGACCCAGGATAAATGTGTTAGCGTTCGCTTGAGGGACTGCTTCGTACTTCGACTCATAGGCAGATATGTCTGTAAGTCGCTTCCTTCGGTGCAGCATGCAGAAGAGCACTATTGCAATGATGGCGGCGAGCCCAGCGAGTCCACCTATGACACCTCCGGCAATTGCTCCAGCGTTGCTGTGCGACGAGGATGTACTCCCGGACGTCCCGGCCCCAACTGAAGAGGACGGTGATCCTGTCGTTGAAGCTGAAGTGCTTTCAGAGCTGGATGGGCTTGACGATGTCGACGCTGTCGACGAAGAACTTGACGGAGGAGCTGCATGATGCGATCAGGATCACTCTACGGAAGAGCAATATGATGACGCACTAGCAGGGCTTATCAGCACGAACCGGTCCATCGTGATCTGCCCGTATGCACCATTGGTTGCATTGCCGATGGTCGCCCTCTGATCGAACAGGTTGGCAATCGTCAAGTTGTGGACCGCATAGCTCAGGTCATATTTCGAGTACAGCAAGCGCGGTGGCTCGGTACCGTTCGTGGACGTGTTTAGCGCATCGATGCGATCGCCCAACGTCGAAGTCGGCGCACAGTCGAAACATATCGAGAAGAGGCCGCCATCAGACCGCTGATAGCCCCAGTACTCGAAACCGGTAGCAGGCTCTGCTCAACAGTGAGAAGATCGTTGGATTACTATAACGCGATACAACTCACGAGAGAAGGTATAGGTTATGAACGCCTGTGACAATCCAGTGGCATCCCCTCTGTCGAACTTCGCTTGGCCGTTCGTGGCTCCCGGTGCAGCGATTCCGAACCAATCGCCGTTGGGTGCAAAGCCGATGTCCGGTGTTGTGCTCGGTACAGTCGTGTTTATCGTGCTCACCGCCATAGAGCCGAGCGAGAAGGATGGAAAGAGGAAAGGAGGAGGCGGAGTGCGAAGGTGATGGGGGAGGAGGCTCTGCGCCGGCAATATGACATGTGGAAGCGGTCCACATAGTTGCAGAAGGGACTGAGAAGCGCGGCCAACTGAATGCCGAAGCAAAGGGTTCTAGGATCACAAGGTTGATGCTCTGAGCACCGAGGGATTCCTGATGTGGCACAGGAATGACGTTTCATGCACCGCCCTCTGATTATTCTACTAAGACACTTTACTACAGAGCTACGGCAACTCGTCCAGCATCGGGAGTTAGAGAGAGGAAGTAGGAATGGTTAGTTGAAGGCAGAACAAATACACAATGTTGACACTTCGATCGCATGAAAGGGAAAACTGGCTCAAGCATCAGGCTGTCGCGGACGAGCCGTCGCTGCATGGTAGTCAGGTGGCAAGGTTTCAGGCTCCTCTTCCTCCAGCTCGTCGCCTTGGAGGAAGCCAGCATCTTGCTCCCTGCGAGGCGGCACCGTCTGCCCCGTCGGTCCACTGTAGTCAGAGCTCGCAGGGTACAGAGAGGGTGAGGTGACCTCTGATGCCCGGGTGACAGGTTCCGCCGCCGGGTTGCGCGCGCCCTTCACTGGTCGAGCGGTGGCAACGGTGGCGACCGATGCCATCGTAGTTCCAGTCTCGCTTCTCTGCGGCAGAGGACGAGAGGCGCCGCCATATTCACTCGGCCCACTACTGGCGGAGGGACCCGAGGCATAGCCGACACCTGCGAAGTACCAGTCAGCCGAGGAATTCAGATTTTCCTGACTGTGCTACTCACCGGCCATTGGAGCTACTTGGGCTGCCATAGGTATCGATTGTACTGCGTGCGTCATCGGCATCGGCTGCATCAGATGTGCGGGCGCTTGCGGCGCGGAACCGAGGATGAAGGGCGTAACCGGGTTTGGCTGTACGAAGGAACCATCCTTCGCCTCAAACGGATGCTCTCCGCCGTTCATATCTTGTGGTGACCCGGTCTGTCTCCTCTTCCTGAAGAAGAAGAACCACAGCAATGCGAAGATAATCAACAACGCAGCAATCCCGCCAACAACTCCACCCGCGATCGCACCAGCGTTTCTATGCGAGGAGGAAGAGCCGTTGTTGCTGTTGGATGTTCCGGCACCAGCAGTTGGAGCTGCAGAATCCGAGCCAGTAGACGCCGGCGAGCTGGACGATGGTCCGCTGGAGCTGGGCGGAGCTAAGGAAATGAGGTTAACCCTTCCATAGTAGACCGCGGAACAGATCACTCACTAGAAGGTGCAAATAGAACGAATCGATCGATACTCATTTGGCCGAACGACCCGCTGGTGGTGGGCGGGGGAGTCCGTGTGTCAAAGAGGTTGGCAATTGTCAGGTTGTGGATCGCGTAGGTCAAGTTGTAGGTGGAGTACAACAGGCGGGGAGATTCGGTCCCATTCGTAGAGGTGTTCAGGTAGTCGACTCGAATACCACCCGTGGATGTCGCGGGGCAGTCAAAACAGATCGAAGCCAATCCATGGTCAGACCGCTGATAACCCCACCACTCGACGCCGGTGATGGGTTCTGCGAATCGATCAGTTTCGGTACAAGATAGCGGAAAGCAGATGGCTCACGGGAGGCAGCATAGTTGATGAACGCGGCCGCAAACGCGTTGTCGAAGTAGGCAGCACCACCTATTGCGCCTGGACCTATATCGATCCCCCACACACTGGTTGGGGTGTACGATATGCTCGAGTCTGTGCTAGGTACGGTTGTGTTTAAGAGATCGCCAGACATGATGGGATTCGCAGTCCTCGCAGAGGCTCAACCAGGCGTGAATGAACGGGGGAAGTGGGGACGGTGGGGAAGACGGCTGCGTCCGCGCCTGGGACGGCGATGCAGTATATGCATGGGTGGGTGCATGCAGTCCGGTCGTGCTATGGTTCTCTGTAACTCAACGCATCAAGGCGGTAGCGGCCGCGGAGAGGGTGGGCCGACGGGGGTTTTGAATTGCACCGGGTCAAGTCCATTCAGTGGACCCTCATGGTTACCCAGCCCTCTTTGCAGTGATTCGCGCCTGCACCGCTCTTACCAATAAACCAACCAGTCGCTTGGCCAGCGCTCCGCTTGGCCACCGCGCGCTCTTCCACACAGAAAACTTGCGCATATATGATCGCAGCAGCCGATCACTCTTCCTCCGCACCTTCTGCCCGAGGCAGACGTGCTCGCGCCCGGTGGTCCTATGAAGTCTGTTCCTTATGCCCCAGTTCGTCCACCAAGCAGTAAATATCAATTCGCAAGGTCCGCAGACGCAACTTCTACGTGGCTGCGGGTCGACCAAGTTACCCTCGCCTGATAGTTCGTTGTGAATCTGTTCCTCGAAGACATGGCACAATCCAGGGGCAAATGACTGTAGACGTCAAGAACATGCATTACAACAGAAACCAAGAGAAACCCGAAATAGAACTAAGAAATAGAACTGAGAAATGTCAGGGAGCGTAAGGGGTGGTTTAGTGTACAGTGCTGTTTGTGTTTTTGGGAGTTATCAAAGGCCCTCTGCTCGCCGGCGAGCAGTAGCAGCATCATAATCAGGAGGCAGAGTGTCGGGCTCCTCGCCAGCCAAGAAGCCAGCGTCTTGTTCCCTACGAGGCGTAACCGTTGCGTAGCCAGAAGTCGGCCCGCTGGCTTCGGACGTTGTAGGGTAGACGCTTGGCGACACTGGGAGATCGGATGCTCGCACCACGGGGGCGTCTGACATATTACGCGCGCCCTTCGGTCGTGGGGCGGCGGCAGCAGCGACTGCGGCGGGCAGAGGACGAGCACCTCCGGATTCGTTCGGGTCGATAGCGGATGGGCCAGAGCTGCTAGAAGCTGCGATAATTGTTAGCTTATGCCAGGACGCGCTACTAAACTCGACTCACCAGCAGGCCAGTACGCATGATTGGCATATCCAGTCTGTGGTGCCGCAGACGCCGTTCCCAGGATGAACGGAGCGATGGGATTGCCCTCCAGAGCCGACCCGTCTTTGGGCTCATAGCTGCCCGAGCCCTGCTCGGCGTTCATATCGACAGTATTGACTTGCTGGTTCCGCTTCCTGAAGAAGAAGAACCACAGGAGCAACGCGACGATGACAAGTGCAGCAACACCTCCAACGACACCGCCAGCGATCGCGCCGGTGTTGCTCCCCGAACTGCCTGATTGCCCGTTGCCGCCGGCAGCAGCAGCAGAGGGAGAACTGCTTGGTGAGGAAGATGATGCGCTCGTGGGCCCCGCTGTGGAGGAAGCCTGGGAGCTGGATGTTGTAGGCGGTGCTGGGATGATGATCAGCACCGCAGTCCCATTAATGAGGTGCGTGAAAACTCACTCGCAGGGGTGATTAGCACGAAGCGATCAAGGCTCATCTGACCATAGGCACCTGTGGTCGAATTGTCGATTGTCGCGCGTGAGTCGAACAAATTGGCGATAGTCACATTGTGTATCGCGTAGCTCAGATCGTACTTCGAGTAGAGCAGCCTCGGTGGCTCGTTCCCGTTCGTAGACTTGTTCAAAGCATCGATGCGATCGCCGAGCGTGTAGGTGGGCGGGCAATCGAAGCAGATCGAGAACAGGCCACCGTCGGACCGCTGAAAGCCCCAGTACTGAAACCCAGTAGCTGGCTCTGTTTCTTGTTCAGCAACCTGTCCAAGACGGTATGCGATGAGCCGGCTTACGACTGAAGGTATACGTGATGAATGCGTTGGATCCCCCGTTGAGAGCGTCCCCGATGAGGAACTCGGACTGCCCGTTTGTCGAACCGTTTGCTGCTACGGGTATCCAAGCGTCGGTCGGGCTGTAAGTGATGCCACTGGTTGTGCTAGGCACGGTAGTGTTGACCGTCTGGTCAGACATTGCTCAGGGACTCGTGGTGGTGTCGAGTTCGTCGTCTCGCTGCAAGATACGGACGTCCAGGAGGCTGCCTGGTGATGGTTGGAGGGTGGGGAGAAGGAAGGCCTCTTCAAGTCTGATTGCCTGGCGCATTGTATAGCAATTGAATGGGGGGTTGATGGGCCGGGGAGGTCTGGCCGGAACTAGCTCCGGGAAGCGGGTGTGAAGAGCACAGGTACGGGAACACGCGTGCGATGTGCGGAGCGAGGAGACCTCCGACACCCTTTCAACCCTCACTGCCCCCCCCGCCCTTGGCCAGGCTTTCCAGGTGTCGTCCATATCCTCGTGCTGCCCCTTGCAACCCACAACCGCACACCATCGTCTCATCGCATCATGCTGTGGTCCTGACAACCGACACTACGGCAGATTCAGGAACACACTCCTCTTCATCGTCCAGTGCTTTCTGGATCGCTGCTCTCCCGGGGTCTTGAGACTGACCCTCCGCAATTTCCCCCCTTGACGGGACTTTCTCGTCCCTTCCCGGCGGAATGCACCGCCCGATCATCAGAAGGCCGAACAACGTGCTTCCCTCGTTAATTTTGGCCTGTCGCTCCTTCGTTAGCAAAATCGCCTAAACCTCGCCTGATGAAGCCTCCCAAACTTCGCATACGACCTTTTTACAAGCGGCCGCTTTGAGGTTCGTCCAAGAGAAACAGCCCAAGTCTTACAGGATCTTATCTCTTGCCGAGTGTTCCCTGACTCACACTCATACTTCGGGCATTTCCATTCATGAGCGTGCATGGTTGATAAGGAGGTCTTCCGTTGACTGCACGGGCATGTGTCATCCATATTGAGTGCGGAGTGCAAGTATATTGCAGTAGATAGTAGTATCACACAGTAGCTGTAATGCAGGATATCAATAGCTGAAAAGGGTCTTCAAAACTGCCCGGAGTCCGTCCTAGTTTCACGATCACTCCACCACCGTCGTACGAGGATCCCACCCATTCACGGCGCGCAGATTCAGCACGCCACCCGCGACGGAGCTTGCCCCATACCCATGAAAATACGCCGCTCGGGCCATCACGTGTTGCTCGGCGAGACCAAGGATATCTGTGATAAGTAGGGGCCAGCCTACAATATTACGGTCCTCTGGTTTCAGGAGGTCCATGATCAGAACACCTCCCTGCGAACGAATATAATCGAGAGCCTCGGGATCACGTTCGTCCGTTGCGATGTAGAACCTGCAGGAACGAATCAGACGATCAGAAGCGGTTGCTAGATACATGCAGGCTCACGGGTCGTCTGCGAGAGGGATCTCTCCCTCAAATAGAGCAGGATTCAGGTGCGCATCGGGTATATCGAACGTATGTGCTTGCTGGCCGTCACGAATATCGTGCCAGACCTGAGGTGCACGGCTCAGCTTCGTCTTGACCGTCTTCACATGTTTCTCCAAGCTGTTTTCAGTCCAGCCATAAGTAACGACTGGAGAGGCTGGCGTTAGCCTGGTCATCCGCAGGGGACAATGCTGACTCACAGTCACCACGGCGGAGGTGAGCCGCTCTCCACATCCTGCCGCCAGTCCGCTCGCGCATGCGTTCATCCACCCGGTCCGCGAGCGCCGCCAAGTTAGGCAGGGAGCGAAGATTGTATAAAACAGTGCGGGTGAAATATTGCATGTTTCCGACACTTGTGAAGCGAAGGTTGCCCTAGAACCAGTTCAGCAAAGCAGATACAGCCGCTTGAACAATACGCACCGGCTTCCTGTACAGATGGACTTCCCCCTCCAGATGGACAACTTCGTCGGTCCATGTGCCGAAGTCTTCCAGCATGCCATGTACTTCATGCATCCGAGCTACCTGCTTGATAGGGGTGACAACACTCTTGATCAGGTCAAAGCCTCTCCTGAAACAGATGTTAGCACAACGCATGCGCTCCAGCTAAAACTCACGTACGATCCCTCATAAGTATGCAACACTTCAAATCCAGCCGCACGTAAGAACAGCTCGGTGCTCTCGTCGTCGTTGGCATCCAGCTGCATGCCCTGCAGCGCCTTCTGGACAGGGAGCCAATCCACAACATTCGTCTGACTGCCCGCAATGATACCCTCGACCTTCTCCTTCACTTGCTCTCGCACTTCCCAGGCGCGTGCGGATGCTGCATCTGACTCGTCGAGGGCGAATGGCGGGCGCTGCTGGTCAACGCGGATGACGTCAGGCGGGTCCCACCACGAGTTGGGGATGGCTCGGGAAGGCATGTGATAGGTGTTGTCGCTCCACTGACCATTACCCTGCTCGATGTCGGGAGATAGGTTGTGAAGTTTGAGATATTCGCCCATGGTCACCACGGCGTGCGTCTCTCGTAGGTGGGACAGATCGATCATCATCTACAGCTAGTGTGAGCAATGCCACAAGACCGCATGAATCCGTGTATACGCACCCCAATGGGGATCTTCCATCCCATCTGCTTCTCTATCGGCCATGCTCGCCACTCGTCCCAGCCGATGGCATCTCCTCGGTTGACCATCTCCACGAACGCCGCGCACACGTTCAGTGCGAACTCGCACTGTCTTGCGTACACGAAAGAGGGTATGATGAGTGTTCGGTTCATCAACCCAGCTTGCAGGAGCCCAGCTTCGATGATGTATCGGATCTGACATGGCATCTGATCAGGACGCTGGATGAATAATGACTTGGTGGGGGCTGCTCACATTATTCCAGCCCAGCCACAAACTGTAATCACGCGCATAGTAACCCCTCGTCCCATCCACCATGATCTGCAACCGCTCCAAAGGCCATTCCTCGGCCGTCTCTTGGACGATGGGGTATGCCGGCGCGGGTCGGCAGTCCTCCAGCGCGCCTGGTGACCCACCCGAGACGACGGATCCACCATAGACCGAGTCTGATGTCGATGGCAGACCCCACGTCGGCGTGCTCGACGTCCATCGTGGACCGAACACTTGGTGCAGAATAAGAATGAGTAGTAGAACGCCCCCCACGTAGATGCCGATTCGTCGACGGGCAGGGGTGAGCCATGCCAGGCGCCGTTTTGATCGAGGCGTGCTCGGAGGGTAAGCGGTCGTCGGTAAGACAAGAGGCTCTTCCGCCTCGTCGTGTTGTGCCATTGCGCTCTACCGGCAGTGAGGTGGGGTATTCAAGCCAGTATACAGCGCCCTAGTAGTGGAACTGGTTGGTCGAGGCAAGACGGTATAGCTGTCCAGTGTAGTCACTGTGAGAGGTGGATTTCTGCGCGTTAGAAGCAGGCGTTGCACAGGATTGACCCCGTAACTCACATGCGCCACACCCACAGTAGGGGTCTTCGCGCATCGATCAGCCTCATGGACCCCCCGCCTGACGACCTCACACAAGAACGGGCGGGTACGGTTGATGGTCAGTCGCGCTCTGAGCGCCCACAATACAGCTCGATGCAGCTCAGCCGCCCATTCACGGCAGATATCGCGCTCCCCCGGACGTTACACCGATGTCGTCAGCGGCTCGGTCCGTAATGAGATCCCTGAGCAGACCCGGCACTCCACTGTGACTGACTGCGCATGTCCGCCGCGCCACAGACATTCAAGTCTGGCCCAATTATCCGCTATCCACCACATTTGGCTTGCCGCGAAAGGCAGCAGAGCCAAAGGTGACCGATGCACGTCGCCGTCGTCGGCATTCTCTCTGCCGGGATCCAACCGGCAAGATAGTACAGGGCTTTGCATCCGCCTTCTAACCTGGGGTATATAGGCTATCAACAACCTCTTGGAAGATCGGCCAGCGAGTCAATGACCCAGACACTCGCTCCAGCTTACGCGAACTCTAGCTCCAAGACCATGCTGCTGATCTGCTCGAACGTATTCGACCCCAATGTCAAGGGGCTGGCGGCGGATCAGACCATCGTAGTCGATGAGACGTCGGGCCTGATTGCCGATGTCCGCAGCACGACCGAGAGCGATCTCAAGGCGGACAAGCTCATCGATCTGCGCGGGATGACTGTGCTGCCTGGCTTTGGAGATGCTCACGTACATCGTATGCTTGTTCTGGCGGAGTTCTGGAATGTATCTCAGGCAAGATCGTCTTCGTAGTGTTCCTGCACCCCTACTCCGAGATCTCGTGGATGGACCAAGTCACCAAGCAGACCATCACCGAGCGAACTGTGCGCGCTGTCAACCACTCCAAGGCGACTCTCATGGCCGGTTTCACCGCCGTCCGGTTTGTACCCGCCTAATCTCTGGTGTATTCTTGCTCATGCGTCGCTTTGAAGGGATCTTGGAACTGAAGGAGCACTTGATGCGGACCTTGCGCTGAGGAAATGTATCTCTACACCGGTATCACTCATCCCCGGACCTCGGTACTATTGCGTCACACGAGCAATCGTCTCAACCGGATCTTATGGTATTGAAGTCTCTTCTGAACCTCGCTCAATGCTGAGAGTATTGCAGGGCCGAAGGGCGAGCTCAACCCGAGCGCCAACAATGTCGATGGTGCGATGGGTGCCGATGTCGCGGACGGTCTCGAGGAGTGCCGCAAGGCTGTGAGGCGGCAAGTTGGTGCTGGTGCGGACTGGATCAAGGTGATTAGCTCCCAAAAGTTCCGAATGAGAGAAGCTGATTGGCGTCAATAGATCTACGCAGGTACTTGGACGAAGAATCCTGCCCCCGCTTCTGCTAACAGTGTTTAGATTACGGCTTCCGATCACGTATGGGGGCGATTGCTCCCAAGATTGCTGTTGCAAATCGGCCGCTGTGGGCTGAAGAAGAAATGAAGATGATGATCGACACTGCTCACGCCCTTGGGGTACGCGTCGCCGCCCACGCCTCCCTCGCCGAGTCCATCAAGGTGGTCGCCCGGCTGGGTGTCGACACCGTTGAGCATGGTTATGAAGCGGACCAGGAAGCACTCGATGCGATGGCAAAGTACGGCACAATCTGGGTGCCAACCCTCGGTGCTTATTACACGATGAGGAGCGCGGGCAACGACTGGAAGTGGCAAAAGGCACAGGCGACGTTCAAGAAGGGCCTTGCGACCAAGGGCCTGAAGATCGCGGTCGGAGGCGATACCGGTGTCTTCTCTCATGGTCAGAACTGCTTGGAGATGCAGCTGATGCACCAGATGGGCATGCCTTGGAAGGATGTTCTGCATGCGGCTACCATCGTTTCGTGGGAGGCCATCCGCGGGATGGAGTTCCATGGCGAAGAAAGCGAGGCGAACCTCGAGATACTCGTCAAGGCTGCGCAGTCGAGCTCCGCCGAGAAGTATGGCGACAACGCTCTCCCCTTCGGGAACCTCAGGCCCGGTTATGCGGCCGACATTATTGCCACTAGTGGCGATCTCGAAAACGCATTTGACGAGGCGATCGAGCCGAAAAAGATCGAATTTGTTATGAAGGGCGGGAAGGTGTACAAGCCAGAGGGTCAGGCGGTGTGACATGTGTGATGTCAAGTAGTCAAAACGACAGAGTGCTATCTGTATGGGTTGAGGGTGACAAGGATATTGAGTAGCCGCATTGTTGTCACAAGGGCAGTGTGCCAGTGCTACATCAAAGTACGGCCCTGATAAGGGACAGGAAGTTGAAGATAGCGGGAGCAGAAAGGGTCGCGTCGGTTGTCCTTTGCACGCGTGCCGAAAGGCGCATACAACCAGCTCAGGGTTGTGCACCCGACCGGTCCTGAGGCCAACATCCTCCTCCCTTGGTCCGGCCCACCACCATGCCCAACCCGGAATTTGTGAGGCGAATCCGAACAGCGACAGCGAATGGCGGCAGCGGCGACCCCTCCCCAAACCCTCAGTCGTCATCGACGACAGGGTCGACAAACCCATTCGCGTCTCTCTTGGATGCAGGCCCATCCTCCTCCTCCGGCTCATCAATCGGCTCGTATGGCTCCCCCAACCGGACATTCGTCGCACCAGGGACTCCGACAACCTCGCCAAGGAAGAGGAAGGCAAGGGACTACGGGGACAGGTACGTGCCCGTTCAATCTCCCGTTGGCCGTCTTTGACATGTTGCCACAGGTTCATACCAAATCGAGACGACAACCTTCAGACAGCGTTCCAGCTGATCGGAGATAGTCCGTCTACACCATCTCGAAAACGGGCGTCCAATCCTCCTGCGACAGATGGAAATCGAGGTATGCATTGAGCGGCGTGGAAGCAGATCGTAGCTTATGTAGCATGTAGAACAAGCCAACCTCGCTTTTCAGTCTCTCCTTGCCACGGAGCTCTTCCCAGGTGCCCCATCATCCCCTCCCCGAGGTTCCGCAACTCCAGCTGGTACACCGTCCACTCCGGCACGCAAGCGTATCTTCCAGTACTCATCTCCCTCACGATCCCGCCTCGATCACGACCTCGGCTTGTCAAACCCCGTACACCAAGCCTACTCTATCAGCCCCGTCAAATTCGAGTCGCAGCGGCTGCTGCTGAGCCCACAAAAGACTGTACGCAAAGTCTCCAAAACGCCATTCAAGGTATTGGATGCGCCTGATCTCATCGATGATTACTACCTCAACCTGGTGGATTGGTCAAGTACGAGCATACTCGGTGTGGGACTCGGAACGGCCGTATATGTCTGGACCCAAGAGACAGGAGCAGAGAGGTTGTTTGAGCTGGCGTCGGGAGATTCGGCGACTTCGGTGAACTGGTGCCAACGGGTGCGTCCAGATTCAAACCGGCTTATGTCGTTGTCTGACCTTCAGTACAGGGCTCTATCCTTGCAGTCGGAACGCAAATGGGCAAGATCCAGATATGGGATGCAGAGGCACAAAAGCAAATACGCACTCTCTCCGGCCACGACAATCGTATTGGCTGCCTTGCATGGACGGGCCATCTCCTATCGTCAGGGTCGAAAGATCGCACCATCTACCATCGGGACACGCGAGCACGCAATGATATCGTGAAGCGTCTGACAACTCATCGACAAGAGATCTGTGGGCTGAAGTGGTCAGACGATACTGGCGGTCTTGCGGGCTGTCAGTTGGCCAGCGGTGGCAATGACAACAAGCTGTTTGTGTGGGACGGAAAGATGATGGATAACCCCGTCTGGAAGTTCCACGAGCACACGGCTGCGGTCAAGGCGATCGACTGGAATCCTCATTCGCGTGGAGTCCTGGCAAGTGGAGGTGGTACACAGGACAAGAAGATCCGATTCTGGAATACGGTGGCCGGGACGATGCTGGGCGAGACGGACACGGGTTCGCAAGTGTGCAATCTGGTGTGGTCGAAGAACACGCCGGAGCTTGTCTCCACCCATGGGTATTCGACTGCACCTGGCCAGAACCAGATCATCATCTGGAGATACCCGAGTATGTCCACGGTCACCCAGCTTACCGGACACAACCAGCGCGTCCTCTACCTGGCGATGAGTCCCGACGGCACGACGATCGTCACCGGCGCCGGCGACGAGACTCTGCGCTTCTGGAACGTCTTCCCAAAGCGCGAGGAGACCGACGAGGAGAAGGCAATCGGTGAGGAGATCGGCCCGAGTCTGGAGCTGTTCAACAAGGTACGATGATACTGTGCCTCGCATCACATGTGTTTCTTTTCGTTTTGTACACATTCTGTGGATTTGTGCTTTACACCGGCGAGCTGCAGTTCGTTATATCCTCACATTTCTCATTCTCATTCTCTTCATACCTGTCACGATCCCTCGCATTGTATGAACATCCCACGCATATATCCAGTGTAGAATGGCATTTTCTCAGTTTACATCAACATTCAAGAAGGGCAGCTTGATTTCTTGCTACGGCGAGGGTACAAGTACAGAGCGATCCAGCCAGCTACCGGGCTCTGTCTACTTGGCCCTCAGGTTCGCAGGGATGTCAGAGACGTAGCCGACGATGGGGTACCTCTGCTCGCCGTGTCAGCAGGATGTCTGAGCACGCCAAGCCAAATGGGAGAGATGCGTACCTTCTCAAAGAAGGAGTACCAGTCGCTGAGCACCTTGCGGCCCTTGTCATCCAGCCCACTCCAGTCGTACGAGGCATCCTCGGGCTTGAGCGAGCTCGAGCCAAGCCCCTTGGAGGCGTCCTTGCCGGCGAAGATGTGGTACGAGCCAGAGGGGCCGTACGAGTCTGCGCGGTTGGAGACGTCGAACACGGTCCCTGCCGCTGCTGGTCAGGCACCCGAGAGATGAGGGCAAGGGAACAGCGCACCCTTGATAGACACGTAGATGGGCTTGCCGGCGCTCGTCCCGTCGTACGCCTTCAGGTCCGCGTGGCGGAACTGCTTGTTGCCTGGCGGGGGGAGGGAGGCGGCCGGGGCTACAGTAGGTAGGGTGGGGGTCAGCGCGGGCCCTGGGAGATAGCGGCGCAGCGCACGCACCCGACATGAACGAGGGGTTTGGTGCGCCGGACATTGTCTGTGGAGTGCTTGCTGGGGGTGCGCTGGCCAGGTGTGAGCTAACCCGATGCGGAATGTGCCTATTTAGGCCTTGGCGGCTGCTGCGGCTGGGGTGGGGTGGGGGAGTCTACTCACCCAGGGGCTGGGGCGGATGCTGTCGTCGTCGTCGTTGCTCGTTGCGTGGATTGGCGGTGGAAGAGGGGGATTATGTAGGATGTTGAGAGGACGAGGAGGATGGCGATGAGGAGGAAGGAGGCGAGGTTGAGGCCCTTTAGATAGGGCGGGAGGTAGTCGGACAGCCCGAGCGAGAGCGGTGACACCATCGACTGACTGGCATGCACCGGCGAGGCCCCCTCTTCTCCCTGACCAACACAATTCCCTTATACGGCCCAGGGGCGCCCGGGAAGACTCCGCACATCGGGAACCGCATCCAGAACATGCAACAATGACCACGATAGGAAACAATGCAACAGCGCACAAGGTAGCACATACGGATCTTGCTCATTGGAATGTGTCATATTGCGGCAAACCTTGCCGTGTCTGATAAGATATTTGACGGTGTCACATACATATCACGTAGTCACTGTATGATGCACCATTCCAGCTGTCGCCATCCACTTCCATCATCACGGATTAACCATTAACGGCTAGTTCTAGCGCTGATAACTGCCAGACGGGCAGTCATGATCAGTCCCCTGCCTTCCTGAATCCAGGTCGAGAGGTCGGGTCCTCGGCATCGGTGAATATTAGAGGAGAAAATGCAGCAAGCTCAGAAACTCGAAATAAAGGGATCTATGGGACAAATTAGAACCAAAGGCAAGAATTCACTCAGTCAAGCTCACCAAGGTCCCTCGCTCTCCTTCGACTGCACCCTCGCCTCCTTCATCATCCTATACCGCTCCACGACCCTCTCCCGCTCCTCCTCCAGCGCCACCTTAGTCGCCATCGAGACCACCCCCTCGGCCTTGGTCCTCGCGCCCACCCCCAGCTTGCCCGCATTCCGCGGGAGCTTGGTGAGGCTCGGCGGGGCCTGAGCGACGTCGTTCAGGCGGCGCGGCTTGGGGAGGGCGTCAAAATCCGTTTTGCGGGATGGGTTGGAGGCGGGAAAAGCGGGGGACGTTGTGGCTGAGTCGGCGGCAGCGGCGGCTTTGGATTTGGAGGATTTGGAAGAACGGATTCGCGGGATGAGGGCTTGGTCGACTCGTCTGCGCAGTGTCAGGAGATGGCACGAGTGTCAAGCACACGGCGTACCTGTTAAAGTCTGCTAGACTCTCGCCAGGTCGCAGCTTCAGCTCCTCTTTCTCCTTGCCCTACAACGCCCACCTCAGCAGCGGTCCAAACAGAGCCTAGAAAGCACACGCACCTCCTCCGTCTTGCGCCTCTTCACCGCCTTCTCCTGCCGCTTCGCGGGCTCCTCGCCCCCCTCCTCGCGCTTCCGCTTCTTCTCCTTGAACTGCGCTCGCGCAGAGGCGGCGTTCAGCACCCTCAGCGCCCCTGTTCCACGCATTTGCATGAGAAGCAGGATAGATACGACGGCCGAATACCTTTCGGCGCATCGTCTGCGGACGCGGCGCCCGCCTTCGGCGCGTTGTCAACCCCCCTACAAAGAGATGACCATCAGCACGCCCGAGCACCGATAGAGCGTGAAGGGGAGGCGACGCACTGCTCCTTCGCCTTGCTCTCCCTTACAGCCCTCTTCGGCCGCTTGTGGGGCATGTTTAGGCGGGTAGCAGGACAGTGGAGAAACAGACCAGGTTCGCAGGTTCGGAGTAAGGGTCGATTAAGAATTCTTAACTATGTGACCCTGGGGTGTCATCGGTGGCCGGAGCGGCTGTGCGCGTGAGGGCGGCGGACTAACGTGTCCGGAAGGTTGCGCCGACCTGGTCACACAACACGCAGCACCGACACAGCAACTTGTCCCCCTCCTCCTCCTCCCGTCCACCCATCTACACTAACCTACTGCTATCTATTGCCCACCTTGGTCCGCCCCAGTCGATGTATCGAGGCCTGCGCGCTGGAGCGCTCTCGACACCCAACCTGCCCCTCACCGCCAACCCCTTCCCGCCGAGCGCGAGTGCGAGTGCGAGTGCGAGCGCGCAGCCCCGCTCGTCCACACAGCTCGATGCCTTCCAGGGCCCGCCGCCGATAGCGGGCGAGGACGACGTCGAGCTGCAGCCGCTGTTCAAGAGGGTGCAGACGACCTCGTCCGCCCATTCGGCGGGCGAGGAGATCCTCACGCCGTACGCCTTGCCCTTCGCGCAGGAATGTAGCTCACACGCACGCGCGCGCAGCTGGCGCAAACAGCTGTTCGACATCATGGAGCAGCCCTCCACATCCTCATCCGCGTTCCTCGTGCACTTCCTCTCAAACTCGCTCATCATCATCTCCGCGTCCCTGACGGTGCTGGAGACGCTGCCGGTGTTCCACCGCACGCCGACGAGCGTGTGGTTCGGCCTGGAGACGGGGCTGGTGACCATGTTCACTGTGGAGTGGGTGATTCCACGGCTGCTGGCCGCACATCGGTCTGACAGTCTGCAAGGTACCTCGCGCGCATAGCAGCCCACTCGGAGACGTGGTCGATGCTCTTTCACTGGTCGACCTGTACATCCACTTCCTCGCGTGCTCTGCCCTAGCTAACGTGCCGTAGCATTCATGGCCGTGATTGACCTCCTGGCCATCCTCCCATAGTAAGCCCCCACCACCGCGCCCTCCCCGGTGTAAGATGACCAAACCAGCCCCCAAGCTACATCGAGATCATGCTCCGAGCGGACACGACGACGATCTTCCGGTGGTCGATCCTGCGCACGTTCCGGCTCCTGCGCATGTTCCGCGCGTTCTCACACTCCAACACCATCCTGCTGACGATCGAGGTCATGTACATCTCTATACAGCGCTCGGCGGACGCGTTGCTTGCGCTGTCCTTCTTTGTCGTCATGATCCTCGTTGTGTTCAGCACCCTCCTGTACGTCCCGCTGCTCTGTGTCACACCTCACGCTGACTTGGGGCACAGGTACTTTGCCGAGCGGGGCACCTGGGACCCGGCGCTGGAAGAGTTCATCGACGCGGACGGGGCCGTCTCGGCCTTCTCGTCGATCCCGGCGTCCGCCTGGTTCGTCATGACGACGATCACGACGGTCGGGTACGGGGACATCATCCCGCGGTCCGGGCTGGGCCGGCTCATCACGGTGCCGCTGCTCATGTTCGGGCTGCTGGTGGTGGCGCTGCCTAGTTTCGTGCTCGGGAGGAACTTTAGCGCCGTGTGGGAGGGGATGAAGCGGCGGGGAACGAGG
>KV424087.1:37800-60653 GCA_001632435.1 Calocera cornea HHB12733
GGGGCAGGGGCAGGGGCAATAACAGTGGGGGTGGGTTTGCCTGGGCACTTTGGGCAGCGGTGCGGGGGATATGATTAGATGCGATTAGTGCGGTGCTTGCGCCACCGGTACCCGTACCGCCGGACAGCGCGCTGCGCTGCAGCCTCCCTGCACCCGGGAGAGCCTACCGCTTGACCGTCTTGAGCCGGATCGTCTCGTCGTTGATGAATATGCCCTGGCGGGGGTCAGCCCGGTTACTCTTGGCCGCGCCGTACCGAGGGAGCGCGGCACAGGGGGGGATAGTCAGAAGGAGCGACGACGCACCTTTCCGTTGTACGGCTCGGGCTTCCTCCACTGCCTGATGTTGGCGGCAAACTGGCCCAGCACGTCCTTCCTCGTCGAGCTCAGGGTGATCTCCGTGGGGCGCGGGACGTCCGCCTCGACGCCCTCCGGGACGTCCATGACGACGTCGTGTGAGAAGCCGAGCTTCATCCTGAGGCGCTGGCGGCCCTGTTCGTTCAGCTCCGTGGCGGCCCTGTACCCGACGCCGACGAGGCGGAGGTTGGAGACGAAGCCGTGGGTGACGCCCGTGACCATGTTGTTGAGCAGGGCGCGGACGAGGCCCCACTGCGCCCGGTGCTGCTTCTGGCTGCCGTCGTGGGTGCTGGTGACGCGGGCGCAGGTCGGGTCGCTCTCGGCGTCGACGTACACGCCGTCGAAGAGGGGGAACGTCTGGGTGCCGCGGGGCCCGGAGACGGTGAGTGTGCGGGCGGAGGCGGGGGCGGGGGTGGTGGTGACGCGGACGGAGGGCGGCAGGGGGACGGGCTTGGAGGCGAGGTGGCCTTTGAGCGTCGGGAGCAGCGCCGCGTTCACGCTTGTTGGCGCTGGGGGGCATGTGGGCGCGGCGGGGGCGGCGCGGAGGGTGGACTGGCGGATGCGCCGCGCGAGGGTGGCCATGCGGCGGCGGCGGCGGGGGAGTGCTGGGGGTGGTGGGTGGGTAGGAGGAGGAGCAAGCAAGGGTCGTGCAAGTGAGGGCTGAATGCCTCCGCGGCGTGAGCCTGGGCGGAAGATGGGCCATGCATGCACCCTCCATCCCTGTCGACACCCTGCCCACCCACGGGTCGCCCAACCCGCCCGCCCTCCCCTCCTCTCGCTATCATATGGCGCGCACGCATCCTGCACCGGCGTGCTCTGCTCACCGCACCCCACCACCTGAGCTCACCCAGCTGGCACCATGGCCGTCCACTACCCAGACCTCCTCAGCACATCCATCCTCGACCTCCAGACCGGCATCGCAGCCGGACACTGGACATCCGTAGACCTCGTCAACGTGCGCCCTCCCCCATCCCACATCCCCCATCCCCAGCACCCCAGCTGACCCCACCAGGCCTACACAGCCCGCGTCGCCGAAGCCAACCCGGCCCTCCACGCCGTCATCGCCCTCAACCCCGACGCGCTCTCCCTCGCTGCCGCCTGCGACGCGGCGCGCGCCGCCGCCCCGGCCGAGACCCGCTCGCCGCTGTTCGGCATCCCCCTGCTCATCAAGGACAACATCTCCACGCAGGAGATGGACTGCACGGCGGGCAGCCTCGCCCTCGTCGGCGCCAGGACGGCCCACGAGTCCACCGTCGCCAGCAAGCTCAAGGAGGCCGGCGCGATCATCCTCGGCCGCGCGAACCTGAGGTGCGCTTGTACGGTCTATATGTGTGCGCGCGCAGGCCCTGACCGACGCCCGGAACCGCCGCGGCGCACAGCGAGTGGGCGTACTTCCGGAGCTGGGACAACTCCTCCGGCTTCTCCGGCGTCGGCGGCCAGACCTACTGCGCCTTCCACCCGCAGGGCGACCCCTCCGGCTCGTCCTCCGGCAGCGGGAGCGCCATGGGCGCCGGCCTCGCCGCGGGGACGATCGGCTCCGAGACGGACGGGAGCATCATCTCGCCCTCGACGCGGAACAACTGCGTCGGGCTCAAGCCGACCATCGGCCTCGTCTCCCGCGCCGGCGTCGTCCCCATCTCCGTCTCACAGGACAGCGCGGGGCCCATGTGCGCCACCGTCGAGGACTGCGCGATCATCCTCGACGCCGTGGCGGGCCCGGACGACAGGGATGAGGCGACGAAGCGCGCGCCGGCGGCGCGCCCGAGCTACCTCGCCGCCGCCCTCGACCCGGGCGCGATCAAGCGCGCCCGCATCGGCGTCTCGCACCAGTTCAAAAAGTCCCTCGAGGCCTTCATGAAGGAGGACCCGGACCCGTCCAAGCGGCCCAAGTACGGCGAGAAGGTGCCGCCCGCGCCGTACATCCAGCAGGCGTTCGACGCTGCCGTCGACAAGATCCGCGCCATCGGCGGCGTCGAGCTCGTCGAGGTCGAGCTCGCCTGGACCGACGCGCTCAGCGAGCAGCTCGAGAAGGACGAGTTCCAGTGCCTCATCACCGAGTTCAAGGACGGCGTGAACACGTACCTCGCCAAGCTGGACGAGGTGCCCTCCGGCTGCCGCACCCTCGACGACCTCATACAGTTCAATATCGACCATCGGGAGCAGGAGATGCCAGAGCGCAACGCCGGCCAGGACATGTCCGTCCCCCCGTTTGCCCGCTGCAGGCTCGTGCTGATGCTGACCCCGTGCGGCAGATTCGAAAAGGCCGCGCTGACCAAGGGGCTCGACGAGCCCGTCTACCTCGAGGCGCGCGAGCGCTGCCTCCGCCATTCGACCAAGGAAGGGCTCGACAAGCTCTTTGCAGACTACAAGCTCGACGCCGTCATCACCTTCTCGGACAGGTGCGTCCCCCGCGCTGCCTAGCAACAAGGCAAGGCAAGGCAAGGGAGTAGCTGATGTTCATAAGTGACGCAAGCCCGCCCAAGCTCGTCTCGTGGCTGTCCGCCATGGCAGGCTACCCGCTCTGCTCCGTCCCGCTCGGCTTCCTCCCCGACGACGTCGAGCCGACAAAGGTGCTCCCGCTGCGCCGCGCCCCCGGCTTCCCCTTCGGCTTGGTACGCCCTTTTTGCTTTCTGCATCCCTCTCCATCGGTGCTGATCCGCACGCCGATCCAGGTCATGGTCGGCTTGCCATGGTCAGAAGCCAAGCTCCTCTCGTATGCAAAGGCGATCGAGCAGGTCACCCAAGTCCGCAAGACCGGCAAGCCGTTCAAGGCCGCCCTCCCGACCACAAACCTCAAGGACATCGTGCAATCCAGGACCGCATAGCCAGTATGTGCATGCGTAGATTACTGTAGACAAATGTAGAGAGATAAAGAGAGAGTGAGACTGCAGGCAAGGAGCAGTCAGGCTACATTTGTCTGCCGTAGATGTGCAGCTACAGTCCCAGCCAGATACCCACAGCACCAGCAGTATCGCTCCGGAATACAGTAGCAGGGATACGGCAGCACCGTCCCGTTGTAACACACTTGCCCCACTGTATTTGGGGCCGGTCAGCTTCGACCATGGCCTCAATACTTCAACGGCAGCTGTGCGCCATCGTGTTGGGCCGGTGGGCTCGCTTCAATCACGCTGCTCTGGCCCGCTCGTTAACTACGCCGTAGAGTCCGTTGTTTGGGCCATGCCTGGAGCAATGACCGAGGCACATGAGTCCACATCGTAAGCTCAAACGAAGCGGTCTGTCGCCGGCAGAATTGCCGTCCAGTTCTTCAACAAAGAGCTTGACATTGTTATTATTTGGCACAATTTTTTGAGTTCGCGCCAGGTAAATCACTGCTTGGAATGAAGGACACACTGTACTGTACATTACAGATCGACGAGCTGTCGCCAAATAACATGATTAATGACCTTAAATAATCCGTTCTCATCCCACGTGTACCCGTCAACGACATCGGTTAACCAAAATCGCCCATGGGCAAATCCCCTTTCTTCCAGTTTATGCAACCCGACCATCTTCACGTCATCACGACCCGGGTAGTAATCGTTTTCGTGGTATTGTCTCGAAAAGGTCTCGTCCGGGAACAGACAGTAGACGGCTCTGCCATCGAAATAGTTCATCACCGCGGTAGAGTGATAGTTCATCACGTGAGAAACTGGGGTCGCCGGTGTGGAAATATAGCAGAGATCGATCTTCAGGGCTTCCTTCTTGAAGCAGCCATAATCCCACAGGATGGGACCGTTATCGATGGGATAATCATCAAGGAGTTCCCGTTGCCGCCTTGGATCCCTGACGTAGCCATGAGTGCCAAGAAATGCTTCGATGGCATAAGCCGAAGTCTCCGGAAGGACGATATCCAGATCATTTGGCTTCCAAGGTCCAGGTACCAGGATGGACAGCACTGTAGAGCCGCTGATTATAGCACGGTGCTTCCTCAAGAGACCAGACAGCTCTGCGAGCGCTCCAGGAAAGTAAGGAGAGAGGGCGGTACGAAGACGGTGCTTGACCTCATATGCGGGTGATATCGCGACTGTTTTGGAAGCGGCCGCCAGGTGCTGAATATCACGCAGGCTGAGTTTTCCGATATCCGCTATCTGCGAGACGACGTCAAAGTTGCTCACGAGAACCCTTCCAAGTGCTGTGGTTTTAGGACGACGCTGTATGCTGACGGTTCCCCTTATGTCGCATTGGAAAGTGCAGCGTTTCGGCGGGGGGCAGGAACCCTTGAGAGTCTGCATGCCGTCCATGAACCGACGCAGATCGACGACTACATCGATACTTATTAGAGTAGAGAGATCATGCGGAGCTAGGAACGTACCAGTTGCGTCATGCGCCTCGCTAAGATCCAAGGGAACTCCATCTTGGTATCGACGAGGTGCCACCGTGCTGCTGTGGTATTCACGAAGAGTCGTCACTCCCTCCATCGTCTTGATTGTGGGCGTGAGATCGGCATGCACCGATATCATGTGCGACGGGGAATGAAGATTGCAGAGGACAATAAGCAGCACCGTTGTCTTGGTCTCTGACTGACTGCGGCCCATGGCTATGTTAGACATGAGTGTCTGAGCATGGTGCATAGCAGGCAAGGCTGGCGGCACCTAAAGTGAAGCTCCATATGTCGTCAAGCGATGTCCAGCTGGCGATCTTCGAGAGCGTACACTTCTGACATCGACGCGTCTGGGAGATGTATCGGGCAGAAGTGGGTACAAGCTCATCCCAAGAGGAAAGAACATGCTTTGACTCGTGTATTTCGCGAGTATCAGATAGTTCTTGTAGGAGCTGGGCTGGATTCGGAAGTGTCACAATGGTGCGTTCCTGTCCATTTCAACTCAGCGACCTCCAAAAGCTGTTCGTAAACAATACTCCACCCTGATTGCGCCGCCGTCTTTGGCAGCGATAGCTGCCCAGTGTTCTGTTGTATCTTCTTGCATCCCTCCTTTAGTCGAATGTGTACATCACAATGTTGTTATCGTTGATACCTGGGCCTGTGGGAGGCGTACCAAAGAGGCTTGCCGAGCTACAACCGGCGACCCGACGCGACTCATCTGAAGGTTCGGACCCTTTTTACTTTTATTTCCTCCGTCCACCCAACAGAACCAACATATCGGTCCGAACACCATGCAAGATGAAGTGCGTTTCAATTGCTAAACCCTGGATGAAAGTCGAGAACCGCGGGTGGCAGCTCTGAGGCACACAAATTCCGTTACGCGGAAATATCTATGGTGTCGTCAATGTTGGTATTGCAGAGCTACATTATGGTGTCATCCAGGAACTATACTATTGCTGAGATACGGGAGACTAAGCGGAAACAGCTGCCAGAAGAGCGTCGAACGAACGCATGGTATCTTGCTGCAACATCTTGAGCTGGGAGGCTTCCTCCATCCACTCTGAAGGAGCCTCTGGTCGCTTGAACTGTCAACCGAGTTAGTGGGAGTGGAGTCAAGCGAGGGAGACACGTACACCCAGTGTCGGGAGAATTGCGAGATACTGAGAAAGATGAACGAGCATTTCGTTGAGACAGACACTCTGAGCAAGGTTGGAACGATCCGATAATACAGATGGTAATAGGTCCAACAACCGCAGAACGGTCTCGCACAGCCGTTGCAACTGGCTTCGCTGCACGGCGTCCATTTGAGCGTTGGTCACGCGAGCGACGATGAGGGTATCTAGAGAGAAGGTATCAAGGTAGTCGAGGAATGCCTGTTCAATGGGGCCTAGGTCAGAGGACATTCGAATAGGTTGCGGAGTACCCACTTTTCCGCCGTGGGTCGCCCAATTCGGCACCTGAGCTGGGTCAAAGACCGTGAAGATACTTTTGAGCAAGTCCCAGTCCTTCCTAAGGAACGCCTCCGGTGCCAGGTAACGCACAGCGATGTCATGCGCTTCAGCGTGTTTGCCCGCACTCAGCAGGAGCGTATACTCGTCATAGGAGCGGTCTTCATAATGCGCCAACACAGCCTACTCGATGGATGAGCTGCTGTTCCCTAAAGAGCACGAATATCCTACCTTGGCTTCGGCCATCCAAGCTTCGGGTACTTGTAGCTTATCACGCAAGAAAGCCTCCTTTTCGGCGGTGATTTGACCGGCATTTCGAGTAAGCAGGTCGAGAATCGCCTTCTCTCGACTGGGAAAAGGGAAGTTAGCGGGCACAAGCGCAGTTCCTCCATGCAGATTACATACCTTTCGGGCAGGCTCAGGTGCAGAAATATAAGGGCAGCATATTCCCAGAGTCCCAGACGCTCGACCTGAAGAGCATAGCTCAAGATCAATCGGTCCAGCGTTTCCGAGCGACCATCTTCGCTGTCTTCGAAGGTACCAATACGCTTTACTTGGGTAAGCAATACGCAAAGATGCCACGGAAGTCGGTAATCCAAAGGACTAGTGCTGAAGCCCAAGGGCGCCAGGGCATCCTCCAGGACAGACAGTGATGCAGGATCCTGGTCTGCTTTGAGTTTGAGCAGCTGAAAGAGTGCATCCTTCGGAGCCGAAGTAGACGGGACTCTCCACTTGTGGAGATTCGTGGCAAGCGCCTTTTGTTCTTCATACCACGGTGCAGAAGGAGGCATGTCGTACGCGGCCTCGTACGCATGGAACACGTCTTCGAACCGAGTCTCGAATTGTGATCCGTACCAGAGGAATAGCCCGAACGCCCGCTTCCAGTCGAGGGAGGAAGCAATAGGGAGATCAGATGTCATCAGAGCACGATCGGCTGAATGCGAGTTCCCATCAGCGCGGGAGATATCTCCGGCCAGTAGAGAGTAGATCTTGCGATAGTCGGCGCTGATCTGAACGTCGACCTGGTCTTGCCTCCACTTCACAAGCTGCTCTTTGACTGATTCGCGGAACGCTATGTCGCTTCCTGATGCTTGGGCAATCAATGTGGCGAGCCGTAGATCGTTGGCATCCATCGCCCAGTTGCAAGCTCGTTCGATGAGATGGCCCGACATGAGCGTGAATATTGCCTTATCAGCGGTGATCTGATTCTGCATCTCACGAGTTACGAGGGTCAGACAAGCCTGTTCAAGCCATTCCGAGACCCCCTGACGTTGCAGCATGCTCTGCACTGCATCGGAAACATCGTGAGAGACGTAAGACGAGTTCGGGATGTGATCCCAGAGAGCTTCACCCAGTCTCCAGACAAGTGCTTCATGGCAGTGATCTTCTGGTGGAAAGAGCTGACAGAACCATGCGAAGTTTAGTGATGGCTGGGCGATGGCAGCAGGGCCATCTTCGAAGAGGGCGAAATCCGTGTGTTCCACATGCAGGTCCAACATACGCTTGGTTTGCTCCTTTTCCTTTTTCTGCAGACAGGTCAGCCAACCCATGTCAGCCATGGCACACAGACGCACCTCGTCATCTGCGATGAGGGGAGGATAGCTGATTTGGATTGCATTGACCGGATCCCCCGCGGGCCTGTTCAAATTGATGAGCAAACATTATCAGAGGAGGCTACTTGACGCACTTCATATCCTTGGCACCAGTAAGCTTGCCCGAGTGAATCAATTGGCCCTGAGGACCCCAGCTCACCCGAAACGATCGGCCGAGCATTAAAGCAGCGTCATTGAACGCCCCTTCATGCCCTTTGATAGGGGAGGGTGAGCTGAAGTTGGGCACTGCTGGTGGGTCCGGCACAAACTCAATCTTAAGGTCTAGCGGGGCAGACTAATATCGTTGATGAGCATTGATTGACATATGGACCGTACATGGCTTATATCACCTCTGCTCGGGTATAATCGTCATCCATATCCATATCCTCCTCTCCGGCCAGATCGCGGAGATCCTTCTTCATCTGGCTGTCGCGAATCGCTTGCGCGAAGGCACGCGATCGATCGTATTTTCGGTCCCGCGCATGGGTAGGTTCGTCATACGCGCGAAAGAATGAGGCCTGCATCTGATGGACCTTCCGCGGCTCCAGATTGAGCTTGCTGGGCCATGCCCGACGGCCCGGGGGATAGTTCAAGTCGCCGTATTCGCTGCCAGGCTCTTGATATTCTTCGTCCACTGGACTGAGCGCCCGCGGGGTATCCATTGACATGTTATCTTCGACTGAACGCTGGGAGCGGATGTCCTCGTCCATGAGAGAGGCCTGCGGAAGTTCGTCCTCCTCGTCTTCCTCTTCGATGGGCTCGATTGACATCGTTTTAGCGGTATGATACTCCTCTTCTTCTGCCGGAGCGGCAAATGCACGGTTGGTCGGGGGTGGTGCAGCATCCACCTCTTCATCCTCTTCATCGTCGTCCTCGCCAAGGCCGTATCGACTGAAGTGCTCCACTCTGAAAGTCCAGACACCCTTGTCGGAGAAGTTGACAAAGGTAGTGTCTTTCATTCTCTGCAGCCTCGCGATGTGCATCTCCATCTTCCTGCTCTTCATGTCCGTCAAAGGCTGACCCGTCGTCTTATCCGTCGGGAAGCAGTGCTCCAGACTGATCTCCGCGGGGACATTCAGACCCTCTCCCTCATTTGGCTTCTCATCCTCGTTGGGATAGACCGTACACTCTTTGGGATCGAAAACCACGATCTTGCCAGGTATGTCGCGAACGTTTCCAACGGCAGTCAAATCGACCGGGTTTACGAATTTGACTTGACCGTAACCAGTTCGGCCAACAGTGAAGTTCGCGACTTTTGTCAAGCCTCCGAAGCCGAGCTTCGCAAGGTCATCGACGGAAGGCTTGGTCCAATATTCACCTTCGCCTTCGACCGTGGGCGTAGCGGATTTGCCCTTGTCAACAACCTTAGCTGGTGAGGTAGTAGGCTGGGCGGCGCTACCATTCGCAGGCCGTGTAGGTGTCGAAGGAACAGTGGGGGCGGTCAGCACACCGTTCGCTGCCTGAACTTCCAATGTGGCGTCGAACGCAGGACGCGCCGCCGTGATTGCTCGAGGTGGCGAAGTCAGAGAATCGCCCTCAATCATGAGCTTCTTCGCGCTTGGGCGGCTGACGAATGCGCTGGGGCTGAGGATCTTGGTGCTTTCGCTGATGCCGGCCAGGATGGGATGAGGCGAGGTCAACGTGCTCTTCGTTAAAGCCGTGCTTAGAGACAGGGAGTCGGGAGTGCCGGTACGGGACAACGACAACGGAGACCCCACGGTAGGGCCATACGGCCGCAGCCTCATGGGCGGCGCCCCACGAGAAGACGCCATGGAGCTCCTGAGGGACAACAGAGGAGATCTCTTGTTCTCACGCTCGGGAGACAGCGCACCAAGTGTCGTCTTGGGTGCGTTCATGACATCTTGGAAGAAAGTGTTGTCGCCGAAGTGACTCCCCGAAAGCGCACGCGGTGGCTGAGTCGTCACGGATTGTGACAAGCTGCCGAAAAGACCTCCAGATGGTGCCGAGGATGCAGCGGGCGCAGATTGGAAGGCGTTTGGCTGGGATGTCTGCTGAGTACCGAAACCACTGAAACCGGCAGGCTTCGCAGGTTGACCGAATGCGCCGAGACCTGTGCTCTGCTGAGCAGGCTGTTGGCTTCCAAATAGGCCGGTGCCCTGCTGTTGCTGGGGCTGCTGGTTTCCGAACAGCCCCGTGGTCCCACCAGTTGCGGGCTGGTTTTGAGCGGATTGTCCGAAAAGTCCGAACCCACCGGTCCCGGTCTGCGCAGGCTGACCAAATGCGCCGGTCGCTTGCGTCTGCTGGCCTTGGGAGCCGAACAAACCAGTGCCGGTAGGCTGCGTCGACGTGACAGGCTGGCCAAAGATGGTCGGCTTGGGAGCAGTGGCGGAACTGCCAAAAGCTCCAAAACCAGTGCCACTAGGGTTGGACTGACCAGCGCTGGGGAACGAAAATGGACTCGGGCCGGACCCCAACCCACCCTGCTGCTGCTGTTGCTGTTGCTGCTGCTGCTGGGGTTGGCCGAAGGCGGTTGTGGAGGGCTGGCCGAACGCCGAAGTGCTTTGCCCAAACGCAGACGTACCCTGCTGGGGCTGCTGGCCAAACGCGCTGGTTCCCTGCTGCTGGGGTTGACCGAATGCAGAGGTGGTGCCAGTCTGGCCAAATGCGGTGGATGCAGGTTGACCAAATGCGCCGGTAGCAGCCGGTTGGCCGAAAGCGCCAGCTGCCTGGGCAGGTTGCCCAAAAGCAGAGGTTGTAGGCTGCGAGGGTTGACCTGTCATCTTGCTCAGATATTTCGCAGATGAAATACTGGATGAGGGCTTACCAAAAGCAGTCCCGAATGGCTTCGGTTGGTTCAAGCCGAACGCGCTGCTGGCAGGCTGCGAACCAAAGGCGGAAGTAGCGGCCGGCTGACCGAAAGCTGGCGCTGGCTGCTGTCCGAAGGCCGATGTGCCAGCAGCCGGCTGGCCGAATGCGCTCGTCTGCTGCTGTTGTTGCTGCTGAGGCTGGCCAAACGCGCTCGTTGTGGAAGGCTGGCCAAACGCACTCGTGCTTGCTGCAGGTTGGCCAAACGCACTGGTGGAAGGAGCGCCGAATGTGTTGGTGGCGGGCTGCCCGAATGCGCTCGTCGAAGGCTGGCCAAAGGCGCTAGTGCTGGTAGATGCTCCGAAACTAGTGGACGCGCCAAAGCCAGCTGCCGGAGGACCTTTTCGATTTTGAGTGTAGTCCATCAATCGGAGTTCCTGCGGCGCGCCGGTGCGTGAGTTCATGGGGAGCAAGTAAGCGGTGAGTAGTACTCACCTCGAAAGATGCTCCTTTATACGCAGGCATGCAGGTGATCGCATGATAGTTGTGAGTCACTGGGGCCGTGCCAGTAGTATCCCGCTCAGTAGTGACTTGATACGCCGGGTTGAGGGTACCCTGAGGTGGGATGTCCGGATTGGTGGCCGCGGGCGCAGCAGGTGCTGCTGGCAATGTTAGACGAAGTCATACTATGACTAGATGCGCAGAATATACCTCCAAACGCGCTCGTTTGAGCTGGAGCACCGAAAGTCCCCGGGCGCTGCTGCTGCTGTCCAAACGCACCCAACGAACTTCCCCCAAACGCGCTTGTCGGGGCGCCACCAAATGCGCTCGTAGCTAGAGGTATTGTCAGACTCTGAAGCGGTGTCTGTGGAAACCATTGGCGTACGTTGCTGGCCGAACCCAGTCGGTGCTGGTTGCCCGAACGCGCTCGTAGCAGGCGCAGCGGCCGGCTGCCCGAACAAGCTCCTGTTCTGCGGCTGCTGCCCAAAAGCGCTGGTTGCAGGTTGCTGTCCGAAGGCAGACGTTGCGGGTTGGCCTAAATGCAATTAGAATCACTGCCACCACACATTCTGCCTCAACATACCGAAAGCACTAGGCTGCTGCTGTTGCTGTTGCTGGGGTTGGCCAAATGCGCTCGCCTGCTGCTGGGGCTGACCAAAGGCACTCTGTGCTGGCTGACCAAACGCCCCTGGTGCATTGTCAGCGTATCATCAATGTCATCAGCAATCTGTACACACCTCCGAACGCACCCGGCTGTTGCGCGGGCTGCCCGAACGCGCTCGGCTGCTGTTGTGGTTGCTGGGGCTGCTGCGTCTGTTGGGGCTGACCCCATGCATTCTGCTGCTGGCCGAACATCGTCCCCTAGTAAATGTCCGACCAAGCTGCAGCACAGAAAAGGTATATGCTCGACGAGGAGGACGAGGGCGAGGCACAAAGAACGCGGAGGGAAGGGACGTGACCCGAACGCGAGGCAAACAGCCCGCTCACGACGGATCCAAATCTGAACTTCTGCAGATGCCTCCGTCTAGGTTGGCCCATCGTTATCCCCCGCACGGGACACCAAGTCACATCATCTGCTCAGATGACTTCGCCACTATCTCCGGCGAATGCTACGCTGCTGTCATGCACTTTTGGTACGGCATATGTGGTACCATTCTACCTCTGGAGCCCGGCCAAAACCGGAGATGGAAGAGGTAGAAACCATCCGGGCGTGATCAGATCTCGGTTGCTGTCGATCGCGCTTAGCAGCTTGGTTGACTGCGGCATCGTCTACTACATTGCTTCCAGGACGCTTGCCAACGTAAGTCTCAAGAAGAATTGGTGACTGCGTCTTGATGTCACCCAGCGTCAGGATACCCTCTCTGAGACGCTCTCACTACTCGGCTTCCAATGGCCCAACAACCCGCGCGCCTTCTTGCTCGCGCCAGTCATCTACGGCGGGTCTCTCCTCTCGAGTGCCCTCGCAGGCACGTTGCCCCATCATGAGTCATTTCGCAGCTGGCTCGGACTGCGGAACTACCTCGTGGTACGACGACCCCTCTCTACTCACAGTCTTCGCTGAAGGCGCGTTAGGCGCCCATCACAGAAGAAGTCGTCTTCCGCTCCTGCTGCCTAGCCGTCGCCAGCCTCGCAGGGCAGTCATTTGCGTACAAAGTCTGGGTGACTCCGCTCTACTTTGGAATCGCCCACCTCCACCACGGCTGGGAGACGTACAACCAAGGCGGGAGGAGCAAGTCTGCACTGCAGAAGGCTGTAATCACGACATGTAGGGACCTTGATGACACGACTTTTCCAACTACTGACCGGTTGCAACAGTAGTTCAGCTCACCTATACCAGCTTGTTTGGAGCTTTCGCTTCTTTCCTCACGGTGCGAACGCACTCCATCCTGCCTGCGTTGACGTCTCATATCTTCTGCAACCTCATGGGTCTTCCATCAATACCCTTCGAGCATGAAGTCCATCCCAAGTACAAGTATCGTAAGTGCTTTTCCAGATGAAGATGAAAGACGCCTGCTAATATATTGTCTTCAGTGCTATACGCTGCCCACTTGGCCGGTATCGTCGGTCTCGGATATCTTTTATACCCCTGGACGCAATGATATACCGCAGACGTCGAATAATATCACGATCTTCGGCTTCAGACCTGCGAGGCGCGGTCTTCATCATTGCCGTCCGAGTGGAAAATATCGTCTTCCCATCATGGTCACTTCACGGAAGAATGCCTCGAGTCCGTACTGCTGTATGTGTGCTGAGTGCTGATACCCGCCATTGCCAAGAGTTTTCCAAGGCATTGCCTGCGGTTGGTGTCAAGCCTTCAGCACCTATCTGGATGGCGTCCCTAATCAGAGTGGTCAGGTGCACCTTAAGCACTGTTGTCTCCACGTAGAGATACCCATACTACAGCATTGCTTTCAGACCGCACCGCTCCAATAAAAGTCCCATCGCACTCTGCTTTCCAACATACGATCTTATCGTGATTGCCCTGTAAGATGCGTCACATGCACCCTTGTCCAGCTTCAGCAACTATCCTCTGATCTGGAAGATCTCTGAGGAACGGTGTCTCGGCGCTTTTGCCGATCACCGACTCTTGCCAATAACATACCTCTGGAGGTATGCGCCCTTCTGGGCGGGTGTGCATTGCTCTCATACCTCCATAGGTCCACAAACTACAAGCAGTATCCGCAAGGATGCTGAAAGGCTAGCGGACGGGCGGACTGAGGCAAAAAAATGCCCAAGGAGGCTCGCATTTGCGACAATTGTCGAACGAGATTGTACAGTGACCATTGAAGGCCTTGTCTAGCATGCGTTAGCTACTGTGATGGCTCTCTGTAGTAATTTGGGTCTAAAACGCTCTAGAGGCACGTACTCAGGCCTTGCCAGTTGTGAGTGCGGCTATCATGCAGATGAACTTCTCCAGTGGCTCATAATGCCACAGGTTGGCGCCAGATTGTGGGTAGCTTCGCAGGTGCCACATGCTCCCCCTGCTCGTCAAGTGCAGTGGCGAACCATTCATGCATCCAACCCACGTTTTGTACAAAGCCTCGTTTCTTCAGTTTCTCCAGACTTGCTTGCAGTCTTCGGTTGAACATTGCTAGATTGTTTCTCACGTACTGATGAGCGAAAGTTTGATCGGGGAAGAGACAGACAAGCTCGGAACCGTCGTAGAAGTTCATGACGGCAGTCGAATGGTAGGTTAGAATGTGGGAAAGAGGCGGAAACGAGTCCTCGATGTAACACAGATCGATCTTCCGTTCCCCCTTGAGGAAGCATCGATAGCGGAACGCTGCAGGTGCAGCCGTTTGTGGATAGAGCCGAAGCAGTGCGGCTTGTCTACTCGCATCGAATACATAGCCATGAAGGGTGAGGAACGCTTCGAACGTCGTGCAGGAGCTTTCAGGGAGAACGATGTCAAGATCACCTGGCTCCCAGTGTCCTGGTGCAAGAACATGCAACATAGCTGAGCCACTGACCAGCGCATCGTGATCTCGGAGGGTGTATGCCAGCTCTATCAAGGCATCTGGAAAGTACTTGGAAAGCACGCTGCGAAGTCTGTGCTCCGTTTCGCGAGGGAGGGATGTCCGCATCGTTTTACAAGTCGCTGAGAGTCTTTCAACATCGCGAAGGCTGAGCTTCCCCACCTCGACAATCTGAGCAACAAGGTCTGGGTGGGTCTGGAGTCCGATTCCTAGGGCTTTCAGGTTCTGACGACGAGCCATCGATATCTGTCCTTGAATATCGAAGTGTATGTCGAAGTGAGGAACAGCTTGGGAGCAGAGGTGTTCTAGATGATGTATGTAGTGCCCAAAGTGGAACTCTATCACTGAGAATTCATTAGCGCTGTTTCTCGGGAGCCATTCATAACACACCAGCGGCATAATGAACCTCATTCAACTGTATCAACTTCGGGGGCATATATGCACTGCACCCCAACTCTAGACTGGGTATCATTAGGCAGCGACTAGTCGGGAAGGCGTTGTCTTCAAGACATGTCGCTATAGTGCCGACGAAGGCTGGACAATGCGAAGGCACGGGTGGAACGTCGAGGACGACTGAAAGGATGAGTCTTGCGAAGTGTTTCGATACATCCTCCTGGACAACCGCTGTAGGGAGCGACGTTAGCCATCGTTTGTTGCCATTTAGAAGCAATGCAGTCTACGCACCCAATGTGAACCTCCACAGTCCATCCGAGCTTACCCAATTTCCCACTTTGAAGTGCATACATTCGTTCAGGTGGCGAATATGGACTGATTCACGTGTACTTGAATCGACGAGGGGGAGATCCCGACTTGCTGGTATGTATTCCTCGTCCCAGAGAGCGCCCAGGATGCCTTGAGCGGCATTAGCCTGCTTGAGAAGCATGCGAGGATCAATTAGTTTGCCGGATATGCGCTCCTGTTCCGGATGTTAGAGCTCAGAGACGACTTGGGAGGCGAATGGGAGGTGAACCACGAAGACTCCTCCGTTGGCCGCAAGCGTCTTCCATCGTGCTGTTGCGTCTTGGTTCTTGATATCAACGTTCATTGTGACAGCGTGTTCTGTACTGAAGATTGGTGTGGCGAGTTAGCTGTGGTCTACAGCAGAAACTCATGGCGCGTTTCGAGAAGCACGTCCTATATATGGCTTCCGTGGCGCACCGTTTCGCGCACGGTCCACTGACAACTTAGGGCCGGTCATCTCGTTCCTGACCCCGGCGTTGTCCGGGCGCAGCACAACATCGCTCCTTAAGAAGTGTCATGACAACCCGCGTAGCTGACATCCATGGTCCATGAGCTGATTTATCGGCATTTGCCTACCAATGACACTGCACCACGAGCTCCCAAAGGTAGCCAAATATCGTCAGCGGCGTGGCTTCCAGTCGTCAGCGGGTATCCGAAGAGTGACCCTCACAAGAGCAGCCAGGCACGCCTTGAGTACTAGTGTGGCTAATCCACACACACAGATACCAAGACCACCGAGTTGCTGTCATACAACGGTATGTCACCAATCCAGCCTGCCCTGCACCTGTTGCTGCACAAAACTGCGTATTACGATGCATTACAACTACCCGAAATTAGGGATCACGCGCGGAAAGGAGAGAGTGAGCGACACAGCAACACCGGCCGTCCGCGTGTAAATTAAGAAGTAAGTAAGTAAGAAAGAAGTAAGTAAGAAGACGCGAAAGAAAAAACACATCCGAAGGGCTATTGCTACTGTTTTGACAATGACTGATAATGGGGATGGATGGCAGTGCGTTGAAGCAGATATGGTGACACGGAAGATTACAACGAACGAATGGGGAGGTGATACAGCGACGCCGTACGCGCGAAATAATCCGAAAGGGGAAGGTGGCACTATGTGAAAGGTGAAGGTAATGACAGTAATTAGGATATCGTGCTTGTGCGACGGCAATGGGAGTGTAATGTTGCGGATGAAAGAATAAAGAATGGAACGAGATGTTGAGATCACAGCGTGCCCCCACAGCGGTCGCATACGTGGCTGTCGTTCCTGACCAAGCCTTCGAGCCGGCCGACCTCCGAACGAAGGCCCTCGACCTCGCACTCGAGCTCCTCGACCCTGCGCGCCCACGCCCGCTTGCTAGCGACGATCTGCGCCTGCAGACTGGCGATCACGTCCTCCGCGCTCTGGGTCTTCTCCCTCTGGCGAGCGCTGGATGAGCGCGGTGGCGACGAGCGCAGGATGGGGGACGTGGTCGTGCTAGCCGGGGCGGACTTGGTGTACGCTGGCCGCTCGTCCTCCGCCTCCTCATCCACCTGCCGGAGCTTGGCCGGCGAGTTCTGCGCCTCGCTGAGGAGGGCCGAGAAGCCAGCGGAGAAGGCGGTGCTGACGGGCCTGAGGGTGAGCGGGGGCGGGGCGGGCGTGCGCGGTGTGCGGGGCACGTCCAGCCCGCCCGCGGAGGAGGTAGAGCCGGAGAGGAACTCGCTCTGCGCCGGCGGGGCCGAGGTGAGCGGCTTGAGCCCGCCCGCGGCGGTGGCAGCGACGGTGGGGTCTGAGCTGGACGCGCGGGAGATCATGACGTTTACCTCGAGCGGGGTGGAGGGCTGGACGGCCTGCCGCCGCTCGCGGATGCTCTGCGCTTGTGCCTGGCTGGCGAGCTGGGGCGGCGAGGACTGCGGGGACGACCCCGAGGAGGCGGTCATCGCCGGACTCGGGAGGGCGAGGTAGGCAGCGGGCAGCGCAGGCACGGGCGGGACGGCCTCCTCCCTGTGCACCTCCTTGCTCTCCCTGCCGAAGGGGGCCGAGCCGGTATTGGGCGAGTTGAAGATCCGGAGGAAACTCCGCTTGCCCTTGAGCACCTTGTCCTTCTCCTTCCCCTGGGGAGGCGCGGGCGCAGGCCCAGAGGTCAAGGAGAGGTTCTCGTTGCTCCCCAGCCTAGGTGTGGGCAAGCTCTGCTGCCTCGTCTGGTGCGCATGCGGCTGGCCTGCCATCGCCCGTGCCTGCTCAAGCGAGATCAGGGTGATCCCAGCGCCGCCCTGCTCCGGCATCGTCGCGCTGCGCATCTTGTCCTCCAAGCTGCGCTGCCGCTCGCGCTCCCTCTCGCCCGAGCCTTTCCCGCGCGGGCTGTGCGCGGACAGAGGGTGCAGGGAGCTGTTGCTCGCGCTCGTCGGGGTGCGCGGGAAGTCCGTGTCGAGCGGCGAGGGCGAGGGGATCGAGGAGGAGGTGAAGCTGGCCGTGCTGGGCGAGGGCATCGGCAGTACCTTCCCGATGCCGGTGCCGGTGCCGGTGGCATTCGAGCCCGAGCCGGCGCCGGGCTGGGACTGAAACGCGTGCCTCAGCCTCGGAAGAGAGAATTTGTGGCCAACGCCCTTTTTCGCTGTCGTCGGAGCTGCCGTTGTCGAAGGTGTAGGCGGCTGGGGGAAGGCGTTCACCGGGGCCGCGACGGGCACGAGGACGGGGCTGGGTGGCCGACTGCGGCTCTTAGCCCTCCCTTGCGGCTGCTGTTGGGGCTTGACAACCAAGCCCGGGGTGCTCCCCGCGCTCTGCGAGCTCCCCGAGCTCGCGGTGTGCGCACTGCTCCCCTTGGCCGGGGAGATGAGGCCGAGCCCCTTGAGCTCGGTGCGATCGCGTTCCTGGCTCAGGCTCTCCTTCTTCAGTCCCGCGAGGGGCTTGAACCTGCCCCTCCCGGCCGCGCTGGTGCTGGCGCGGTCCTCGCTCATTTTGCGCACCCTTCCTTTCTCCAGCACCTGCAGCGCGTCCGCCGCGTCCGCCTCGCCCATCATGTCGCGCGCGTCCCCCTCCTCCTCCCACGGCGCGGGCGAGAGGAACGTCATCTTCGGCCCTGTGTACGAGAGGTGCGAGGCGAGCGGGGCGGAGGTGTGGGACGCTGAGAGGTTCGGTGAGGCCTGCGTGAGGCTCGGGGAGTCTGTGGGCAGGTGGGTGGCCGGGGAACGGGGCGACGGTGCGGGTGCGCCTGCGAGGCGCGGGGAGGCGGGGAGGGACTTGTCCTTTGCAGGGGACGGCGAGGGCGATGGGAGCGGTGGGGGAGGCCTGCGTTGCACCGCCGGGACGGAGGGAAAGTTGAGTGCGATAGGCGTCTGCGGGAGCAGCTGCACCTTGTCGGCGGTGCGGAGGCCGCTCGCATGGCTGGCGAGGCTGTCCCCCTCGTCCCCCTCGTCCTCCTCCGTCTCTGTCTCCTCCTCGAACCACCCGCTGCCCGAGTGCGTCAGCGCGGCGCGCTCGCTCCTCCGCTCGGCGACGGGGGAGAGCTCCACCCGCTCGCGGTGCACCGTGTACTCAAGCGGGGGCTCGACAACCGACGGGAGCAGCCCATGCAGCGCGTGCGAGGCCGAGTACATGCTCTCCCCCCTTTCCGAGCCGGCTGAGGAGGCCGACATGGACATGGCCGAGTCGACCGTCGTGGCCGTGTCTGGCCTCCTTCCGTGCTGTTGCTGCTGCATGCGTGGATGAGGATGGAAGTGCGAGGGCGGCTGGCGATACTGCTGTGGCGGGGACGGGTGGGTGTGAGGCTGGAAGGCGCTGGTGAACTGTGCAGGCGGGGAGAACTCGGAGCGGGAGTAGGTCGAAGGTGTGTCCTGCCCGAGCTCGTGCTCGTCCGGGAGGTAGGAGGAGGAGGAGACGTCGGTGTAGCTGCTGTCCCTTGACTGGGGTGCGGGGGCGAGGGCGTGTGTGTGCTGCGAGCGGGACTGGAGGAGCTGGCGGATGGTCGGGGGCTGCTGCTGACCTTGTTGTGGGTGCTGCGGGTGGGGGGGGTGCTGCTGGGCGTGTGGGTTGGGGTAGCCTTGCGGGTAGTGGGAGGGGTAGTGCAGCTGGGCCATGGTGCCTTGTCCTCGTTTCTATAGGGCAAACAGCCAGGCAGCCGTTACGAGAGTGTCCTGCGTGGCCGTCGCCGGGGCGGTAAACAGAGTGCGGGGGGAGCAGCCGGGGGTTACGTAAAGGATAGGCAGGGGGATGGTGGGATAGGATAGGATAGGATATGGAAATGAGCGTGGGTGGGGTTTGTAGGCGGATGATGATAATAAGGAGCGTCGGTTCGTCGTCCGGTCCCCTCCAGTGCGCGAGGGTGGGAAGGAAGGGCAGGGCCGCCGTGGGTCTGTGACTGTGGGCGATAAGGGCCCAGTCAGGCTGCCTCCCTGCGCGAGGGCGGTCGCGATCCGAACGACGTTGAGTGAGGGCAGGCACTGATATGGCGCTAATTTCGGGGGCGTGCAGCGCGCCCTCAACTCGCTGGCCGAGCCTGTGCCCTGACTGGCCGTTCGGTATGTGCAAAAGGACGGGGAGACGGCGGGAGGGCGGAGAGGGCAGAGGGCAGAGAGGGCAGGGGGACGGGCTGGGTCAGATGCCGGTGCCGGCTTCATGTAAGGAGGCTCGCGCACGGCCGGCACACCGCAAGGGCTCACGGCATTCCATTGGGAGGGATCGCTCACTTTGCTTCGGTCGCATACAGCGTGCTCCCGAGGGTACCCAGGTCGGCCTCCGAGTCGTGCCCTATGTTGTATCTCTCTCTTCCTCTGCAAAGCAGCAGCATAGCCCGCTCACGGACAGAGCGGGCGCCGAGACATCCCCCGTTCCCCCCTACCCCGCTCTCAGCCAATCAGCACCCCGCCCTCACACAGCCACAGGGGACAAATCCCCTATCCATCAGACCCTCCCTTCCTCCTTCTTCCATTCTCCGTTTCTATGGCTTTGGGAAGCTTTGCGCGAGGAAGCGAGGAAGCCGACCACGGGCTGGCGAGGATCTGCGCGCCACTTGGAAGAGACCGGCGGAGTCTGCGGCATGCGGGAAGAAGGGATGCGCACTGTATCTGCAGGCTTTACTGTATTTATCGTACTGTGTTCCCTCGGCCGCGTCTGCATTCGCAGCGTCGCTGGCGGCCTTTTGCGGGCCATCACGTTGTCCATCATCTACTCTTGCTACGCAGAGCGGATATCGTTCCCCGTTCCTCTTTCAGACTCTCGCTAACTTACTACACGTGCGTTCGACAGCGGGAACGGGAACAACGAGTGACTGATTTCGGGGCTCGCCTACCATCGTACAATGCAGCTACTCATAACACCTTGTGGGAAAGCGTCCGTGTGCTTGTGGGCGCGCTCATGCGCTCTCCCAGGCTGGTCTGTCTCTCAGCTGGGTGCACCGATCGTCTGCGCCCGGGGAACGCCCTCCGCCAGCTCCCTCGACGATGCCTGCGCACGGGCTTTCGCGCTGTTGTACACGTCCGACAGCCGCCTCGCGCCCCTCTGTATGCTCTGTATGTGGACCTGGGGAAGCTCAGCCCGGCTGACTCTCTGCAACTGGCGCCGCGGTGTGACCTACCGCCAGGGGGACGCTCGACGCTTTGCCAGCGAGCAACGGTGCCACTACGTGATCGCGAAGGTCCTCCAGATCGGCCGACACCTGGCGTATGTAGTTGAGAGTGTTTCTCGTCGCATCACGCGCTTGCAGCCGATATGTCCCCATGTCCCGCAACAGATTCTCGTTGTACTTGAAACCTCGCAGCTGGTCTGCAACATCCTCGTGAGCAATGAGCATGCCGCACGCCAGAGAACTTGTCCTGCACTTACTCTGGTTACCTCCCAGCTTCGTCCACAGGCTGGCTAGCTGTACGATGCATGAGCGCAGCGCTTGGAACCGGACTGAATGTCTCACCACTTGTTCCCTTCCCTGCGATATCGCCGCCTCTTCCAGCTTCATCGAGGTTCCCAACAGCTCATTGATGACAGTGAGCTCGTCGTCGAGTTGATCAAGCAGCTCCAAATTTCCTTCTCCGCTCAGAATCAGCTTGGCAAGGTACTCTTCCGCGAAAGCAGCCATCTGGAGCCAAGCAGCCTCGACCTCCTTCCTCGACGCCGTATCAATCTGAGCGGGCGGCTGCAAAGAGGGAACCAGCACATACACCATGGCTTCTATCAGAGTGGCCTCCTTGTTTGGCGCGTTTTCCAGTCGTTCAAGTGTCCAGAGGGTGTTTTCGTCCATTGCCAGAATACTGTCGACCGCACCGAGGACCCCGGACATGAATCGTTGCAGACCTCGTGCTCTCTCCTTGGAAGAAACGGCGAAGGAGGTAAGTCGATTGACTATTTCATCTGAGTAGGATATGTTGCTCATTTTGACCAGCCCGGTGCTAGATCCGCCGTCAGCGTGTTCACTCAGACATATGAGGCTACTTACAGGTCACGTACGGCCATCTCCGATCTCTGTAGACTCCGGACGGCAGGCGCCGCGCTCGCACTTTCTTCAATCGCTCCCTGTAGCTGAAGCTGGACCTCCATGAGCTTGTCGAAGTCGGGGTTGATCGTGGGAGTGGGCTTGTTGGATACTCCAGTGGTCATGCGAGGACAGAACTCCAGCATCATGCTTGGGACAAGCGGGAGGTGGCAAAGCGGGGCCAGGGCGACGATCACCGACTTTTCAACAGCAAACAGCATTGCCGCCAGCATGACAAAGGCTAGGAACACCGCCCTGTAGGCAATGAGTGAGTCATGCTAAAGTCATTGAGGAAAAGAGTCAAAAGACTGACGCGGGCTTCTTCAGCATGTGACCGACATCGATGAAGACTTCCAGGCAGCCGTTATAGATGATCATAGAGCGGCTTTGCTCTGTAGGTAATCAAGCACAAGCTGTTGTCAGCATATATGCCCGTTGAAAGACTGCCGTCCTGTAGACACCGCCGCATCAAACGCGCTCCGTCCTTGCCAACGCCAAGGTGTAGGCAGACTCGCGTCACAGGGGACTCCACGATGCTCATGCTCGTACATATATGCGCACCTTGTTTCACACGAGTGCGAGGCATCCTTACGAGGTGGTGGATGTATAGAGCTTGACAGGGTGAATGTGTCGTGTAGACAACGTCGGCGTTGTGGTAGGTCCTGCAGTCAGGATGAAGTTAAGGACGAGCGAGCGAAGGGGCCGAAACGATCTGACCAGGTGGTGGCAGACGCGTAAGGTGCCAACGCGACCTGAGATGGGTTTATATGGTCCACCACCTGCCTCGTTTGCATCCGTTCCCTTCTTAGTGCTTCACAAATCCGAATGATCCCCGCTTTGCATCAAATTTGTCAGGAATGGGTCGGGCAGGTAGGCAGGGCAGGGCAGGGTTTGGTCGTGGAGAGCCGGGTGACAGTTGGCAAGGGCAAGGAGAGAACAAGGGCTGGGGCAAGGCTGGGACTGGAACTGGGGCAGGGAAACGACTGCGTTGACACGACAGGGTGTACAGGCTAAGAACCTAGCTATCTTATATAGAAAAAGCAGTGAAACAGCTTACAGAAACATGCTGACAGTTCAAACTGTCAGTGCTCCGAGTGGCTGTGCAGGGGCCAGAGCCGGTCTTGACTTTCCGCCATCGATCCAGCGGAGGCATGTAGCCACGGAATCAAATCCGGCATTCCAGTCCGTCCTCTTGGTATACGATGTATCCT
>KV424088.1:0-56119 GCA_001632435.1 Calocera cornea HHB12733
ATTGACATACTGCCCGGCCACGATCTACTGGAGTACAATTGAATTCCGGCGATGTTGTATCAGGGACGATTGTCCAGCGAGCTCTGCAGAAGCAGATTCCGGTGATGTGCAGCTGGTCTTTGGGGAGCACGCTCCTCTCCCTAGGCCACACATCCTGATTGGGCTTTCAGAGTGGCTGCTATGAAGCACTCCGGAAAAAGCAGAAGAGAACCAGGGCGGGTGAGTTGATTGGTTGGGGGGGGACGAGCCTATACTGAATGTGTCTTTATTTGAATGAAGAGTACTGTAGTAGGTATGACACAAGAATTTGAGTTATGGTGAAAGAACGTGTCTGTGGTGGGGAGATAGGAGATAGCATGGAGAATTAGTGTCGGGCAGCTCAAATGGAGTTGAACTCATTGGCATGGCATAGTATATAGGAGTGAAAGAGACGATCGAAAGAGGCCTGATTAGAGTCGAGGACCTCGAGAAAATCCGAACCAAGATGGATGGTAACGCGAGAGAAGCATGTTTGTACGGAAAAGTAGGAAAGGTCTCGCGATCGTGCGGACTCCGGAAGAGTAGGAAAGAGGCATATCTAAAGCATTGTGTGAGCGACAGGGATAGACCGGGATTGCCAAAACGTCACCTTGATGCGGCAGTCACCGATGCACTCAAGACCAGTGGAGTAGCGAGTGAAGTATCTGGCGCGCAGGCTTTGGTCGGTTCGAGATCGTGTGATGTCGGACGGGTTCAAGCCATGGAGCTCATATTGTGCAGCGAGCGTGGAGGACGTTGTGGTGGTGGGAGGGTGACCGGCACCAAGAATATACCTTTCAAAGTAATCTCTGAATCGACGCTCAACATAACCCCACTTAGATACACTGTCCCACAGGATCCGCGTGGAAAGGTAGATGTGAGGGGACCGCGTTGTATCGTCCCAAACTCCGTAGAGGAACGAGGGTAGATTGCGCGCAGCGGATCTGGCGTAGAACTGTGGGAGTATATGAGGAGACACGCGGGGTAAAGAGAGCGGTTGGCAACGGACCTGTGAAAGTGAGCCGCAGGAATCCATCCCTTGTTCAAAGGCTCGCATGAGGGGGGAGTCAATGACACCCACTCCGCCGTAGAGCAGAAAATGGCGAAGGTCCCGACTGACGGCGTCGATGACGTTGGTAGACAACTGGAGAGGTGCATGACCCTGAATGAGGGTGGATATATGGTCCTGATACCGAATGTTTCAGAGCCATAGAGAAGAGGAGGACTGGGAAACTTACATGATCTAGCAATTGCAGGGTTGTGATAAGGGTTGTGAGAACATCATGCTGCTCTAGTTGAAGTATGGCGTGAGTGTCCGGGTGGACGGCAGCATGCCACCTGAGGAGAATATTGCTCGCAAGCGGATCGAATGCTCTGACAAAAGCAAGATTTCGGCAGAGGGTACGGGAGCCTTGCTGACCCATGTCCGTGTGCGGTGCGAGGGCATGGAGCAGGAGAAAGGGTGAGATATCGACAGGCGGGCTACCCCAATGTGCAATGGCAAGCGCCACGAGGATGCCCCAGGCCCGAAAATGAGGGAGGAAGGGAAGGGCATCGGCGGTATAACTTTGAAAGCCACGATTTCCGCTTGGTGTTTTCTGGAAGAAGCGAGGGAATTTCCGCGGGAAGACGAGCAGTGAGGCCTGAAGAGCGACACGTGCGGGTCCTAAACCCTCGGAGATGGTCCCCCCTTTCTCCGTAGGCGAGTTGTGGAACGTAGACCTAAAGAGGGGGCGTCAAGAAAGGCTGCTAGGAGAGAGGCTGGAATAACGATTGGACTTACACTTCAACACGGAAGTGATCTGGATTGAGTCGAGCAATGAAAGCATTGAGCTGAGCTCGGGAAGGGGATACATCGGTAGTCGTAGTTGAGTGGAAGTCGGCTTGAACGAGTTGAAGAAGCTGATTCCATATTAGATGCCCCAAGGATGAAATGGCGGTATCGGCATCATCGGGGGAACCGGGGGGGGCTTGCATGCGAAAGGGGAGCTTCTCAAGTAGGTCTAGATGTGTAGAAACTGGTCCGTCTCCTAGAAAGTAGCGAGGAAGGACGAGGCAGGCCCGAAGCTGCCATGTCTTGAATGGGTAAACGTCGCTAGCACTCGGGCACCATCCTGATAGATGGTTGAGTGTGAGGGTGATTGATAGGTTGGAAATCAGCGCACGATGAAGGGGGGACTTCTCCGGGGTTGGGGGCAAATCCTCCCAGATGACGCGAAGTGGACGCGGGACCGTGATTTGGGGTTGAGAAGGGGAAGGTGCGCTATGCTCCGAGGTAAGATCGACGACCTCTATGGGAAGCGTGTCTGGTGAAGGTTCAACAGACGATGGCGAATCGAACCCAGAGTGAAGGGAGACTGGTCGCGCCTGAGGTAGGAGAGGTTCAGAGTCCGAAGGACGCAGGCGTGGGTTCTGCAATCGAGGCGGAGAATCTGGCTGAGTCAAGTCGAGCACGTCAGACAGCTCAGAGAGTGATATGCTGTGGGCCTCTTGCGGAGGAAGAGCCGAAGGTAGGTCGACAGAGTGCGCGTGGAGAGATGTAGAGGAACCCTCGTTGGGGGTACGTGATTGAGAGAAGTTTACTGATGCAGAGGGTAGAGATGAAGGGCTGAAATTGGACGAGGTGTGGTGGGTGGAGGCGGGAAAATAAGGGCGGTGTTGGAAGGCCGGAGAGACGTCGTCGACCTATGCGAATATTCATAGGATGAGACTAGAAGAAGGCAACGAGATTCAAGAACTCACCGCCAATGACTCCATGTGCAGTGGATTGAAGGAAATGAATGGGTGGTGCTCCTGATGCCGAGGAAGGGGTTGAGCCTCTGGAAGACGGACGGAGGCGCGGCTGAAGGGGAGCGGTGACAGTGGGCTGGGGGAGATGGAAGGTGAGATGGCGAGGGCAGAATCAATGATACAGTCATTGCCAAGGCAGCGATACGGGTTATGTCGTATGGACGGATGTTGATGAGCCACGCCCTGGAGGACATACGAGGCAAAGCAACGGTGGGATCCGCGGGCCTGGCCAGGAACAGGGCCAATAATAGAAGCGTAACGTGGAGCTGCGGATTCGTTCAGAACAGACCGATCAAGATGAAGGCAGAGATGTTTACCAAGAAACGCAACGAGGCGTTCACGACTGGGAACCCGAGTATCCTTCCAGGCAGCGTACTGTTTTTCCAGCTGGCGAGCCAAAGGTTGGGAAGGGTCTATCGCCAGAACCTTGTATGGGCCAGGCCCCTTTACCGGATCGCGACTACTCGATGGACGAACCCAGTCGAAACAGCAATCATCATTGCCGGAAAGTGGAACAGTGGACGATGTCGATTTTGGCGGAAACTGCAAACCATGGGCTCGAAGGCGAGATTGTATCTGCAGGGCAAAGTCTTCTGAAGTAGAGTGGGACGAAAGATCAATGAAGAAGACGAGGTTGTGTCGATTAAGAGTGTTGATAAGTCGTTGGAATATGTCGCCGACCACACCACGATACTGCGGTCTTCTACGGTCCACGGGAAAAAGCGCATCACCCAATATCTAATAAATGCAGGTGAGATGATGGGACAGTGTTGTACATGTATTATAGTGGCCTACCGGCGCGGGTAGAACCAAGATTGTATGTGAAGCAGTGGCAGGGCTTGGGCGTACCACTGAGTGTCCTCTGCGTCGACTGATATCACGGACAGTGGCCGATATCCGGGCGTCTGTCTGGGATTGTTGGGAGTGAAGAAGCCGATCCTGATTGACAGAGACGCCATCCTGAGCCTGCAGATGCTGCAGAAATCCGCCCCCAATGCGAACGTGGGATGCTTCCACGGCCCCAAGGAGGCGGACAGGACTGGCAACTGGAAGAACGGGGGTAGCTGATCGAGGTGCACGTAGATGCCAGGGGGTTGAAGACGTGGAAGCTGCCTGAGCAGGAACAGCCGATTGCGGAAGAGGTGGTTCAAAGACGAGGTCCGATTGTGAAGGGACGGCTGCCAGTGCGGAGCCGCCAGAATCCGACGTCGCTGAATGGAAAAAGGACTGAGGAAGAGGCGGGAGAGGGTCCGAGACTGAGAAGAGTGACAGCTGGGAAGGAGCGATGGTTTGAAGAGAGGAGTATGTGGAGGACTGGTGAAGGTTATTGGGGAGCCCACAAGCGGTACCAGTAGGTAACCAATTCTCGCATAGGAGATTGGGCTGCCAATCAGGTATGCGCTGAGGTGGGAATGAGGGTACGTTGAAGATACGGAACTCAAAAGACGTACGTTAAAGAAGAATGGACATTGATTAGCACTAGTACCGAAGCGGGCGGGCTGCGAGGCGACCGGGTTCCAATGGGATGAAAACGGATGAAAACATACACATAAGGAGTCCACGGTCGCCGTGGGACCGGGGTTGCTCTGTGGGAATGATTTGCAAGGGCTGAGAGGTTCGATGGAGGTACTAACGGGATGAAGATGAAAGCGGGTACATAAAGGTACACACTCCTGGCAATGCAGGGGGAGGAGGTTGAATAATGGTGTTGAAGTCATGGGTCGACTGTTTTGTAGGAGGAGGGGTTGGAGAAAGGGAAGGACGCAGTGAGAAAGCGAGTGAAAGTTAAGGGAACTGCGGGGGGGCTTCAAGACGCAGCAAGACGGCGACGATAAACATGGTAGGCGGAATCCCCGTGAAACAGTCGCGCCTTCGGAGCGGTTGTCAAAGTGTCATGATGATGATCAAGAAGGCATGATGAGATGAGGGACCCCGAAGGTGGCCCATTTCGGAGGACGAGAAATTCGTAGCAAGACCTGAGCACGACGTGCAGAGCGGTGATTGAGAGCGGACAACATAGAGAAGACGGTAAGGGTTTGTTGCGAAGCGTGATGGTGCCAGTAAATGAGAGATATGCCATGGAAGTGCGGGATGGTGAAGGTAAACACAGGATAATGGATGTGAAAGCGAAGAAATTGCGGGAATGACGCGGAGTGGAAGGAAGCACGCGTCGGTGCGGGGACTTCCGGGTAAATACAGGTATAACGGGGTGGTGCCCGGATTGCGGAGGCTAATCTGATGCCGAGGACGGACTCTGGGAATTAGGTCCAAGATCTCGAGTCATACATGGACGCGTCCCGATGGAGGCACGGCGCTGCTGCACATACTACTGTAACCATACTACTGCACTACATGCGTCCCGCTCTGTCGGTCATCACTAGTACTAGTAGTCCCCCCCATGCGTCCGTCCGAACTTGCTCGCTATCACGGGTGGAGCCGAACAGAGCTCAGATCGCTCGGCACGCCGATGCGGGCAGAACCCGCGGCGGCCAGGCGCGTTCCCGATCGGCCAGGGCGAATGTGGCTGCGGCCAACAACATGTTTACGTCTGACAATACCCTCGACAATGGCTAGTGATCTGCGCTCCCGTCACCGGCTTCCCTGCCTGGGAAGCGCGCTGCCTGCAGGCGGCTCGGACGTGACAGCGCAGAAAGTGCCACCCCGCGTGTGGGCGCTCGCTCTCCATCCTTGTCAAGCGCAGGCGTGTGGTCGGGAACGGGAACGGGAACGGGAATGGGACACGCTCGCACGTCTTCCTACGACCGCGTACCGGCGAGAAGGACGCAAGCTTCCCCCGTCCTCCAATCGCCCTGCAAAGGCTGGCCAGCCCCACGGCATTTCTGCACTTAATATCTGCGAGCGACCGGCGGCATCCCCACCCCCTTCCCCACACTCTCCACCGCCCCTCGTCCCCGCTCCTTGACTCCCTCTCTTTGTCTATCTCCGTGCTTTATCAATCATGTCCGCCGGCCCCCTCCTGGACGAGCAAGCCGTCGCAAACGCGTTCGCCACGAGCTATATCGAGGCTGCCGCTATGGTCCTCTTCCCCCCTGCCCGCCCCTTCCAGCCGTGCACTGACCCCCAATAGACGGCCCTCGTGTACGACCATCTCCTCACCTTATCCAGAGAGGTGCGCTGTATATCCAGTACACATGGGCACACGGCACATGGATTGGCCGAGGCGGGCACTGACCCCGGCCGACGCAGGTCGAGCTCATCTGGAAATCCTCCTTCTCCCTCGTCAAGCTCCTCTTCCTCATCAACCGGTACTCCGTGCTGGGGGTGATGCTCATGCAGACGTGGTGTACGTCCCCCCCTCCCCCCAATATCTCATCCGGGGCGTACCTTATTTGCTTTTCTTTGCGGTGTAGCCATGTCAGGATTCGCTAGTGGGCTGACCGATCACGTGCGTCTTCCGTGCTTTCCGTCTCGTCTAATGGGTCGTTGATGAGGCATATGACCAGTTGTAATCCCCTTTCTGCCATACTCCCATATACGATGTACTGAGCGCTCTCAAAGCTGCCGCAACCTCTTCTTCGCCGTCTCCGTCTGGCAGCTCGTCTCCGCCGGCGGGATCTCCCCCTGTACGCCCGTCCTCCTCCCTCCCTCCCCCCCTCCCCAGGTTAACCAACCCCCCTACCCTTCCAGTCCTCCTCTTCCTCCGCGTCTGGTCAATATACGGCCGCACGCGCACCGTCCAAGTCGTCGTGGGCGGGCTGTGCGCCGCCAACTTCCTGGCTATCCTCGTCACTGCCAGTGTCAATATCTGGGCTTTGCTCGGTGCGTTCATGTTCCATTTTTGCAGCCCCGGACCTTGGGGGGGGGGGGGGGGGGGCTAGGCCCGGCCTGAAGGGTCTAGGATGGGCTGGGGTTGGGTGGCCCGCTTGGGTGGTTGGGATTGAAGCTCATTAAGGGGCAGGAAACGTGTACTATGCGCCGCAGGTTGACCGGTGTGTTTGTACGGAACGGTATGCCCCATTGTTTCCCAAGGAAGGAAGGAAAGTTCTCACACTGTGCCAGTCCACCATGGATGTGGACCGTCTGGGTCGCCCCCGTACGCCCGCGCCCCTTCGCCGCTCACACAGTACAGAGTGAACCTAACATCGCGCCCCCTGCAGCTCCTGTACGAAACCGTCATCTTCGGGATGATCGCGTACAAGACGTGGGCACACATGCGCGAGGACGTGCACACGCCCATCATCACCACCCTCTGGCGGGACGGCATCTTGTACTATACGGTGCTTGTTGGTGCGTGTGCTTTTGCGTGGTGCTTTCCGAGGCTTGTGTTGGCCGCTGACTGGGGGTTACAAGCGGTCCGCGTGTATACGATCCTGGCGTGGTTGGTTGCTCCGGTGCGCTGTGGTTGACGATAGTGTCTGAAATCTGGAATGCTCATGATCACCAGCCCTCGTTGTTCTTCATGGCCATATAGTGCGCATCACTCCCCATTGCTACGGTGCGCATGCTGACACAGGCATGGCATGCGGCAGCCTCATGCTCGCAACCATAACGACCATGGCCTCGCGCACGATCCTGCACCTGCGCGCGGCGGCCCGGCAGCGGGACAGCGTGTTCCTCTCGCACGACCTGTGGACGCAGGACGAGCAGCTCGTCGTCCTCCCGCCCGTGTCGGAGTGGCTCGGCCTGAGGGTCATGACGTGGCCTGGGACCGGGGCTGGGGGGGACGGCTGCGAGGCCGGCGCACGCGGCAGGGAGCGGGACGGGGAGAGGGAGGGGGAGGCGAGGAGGGCTGTGAGTGTACGGCGGGAGACGGAGGTCGTGACGGACTAGTTGTGACCGGCTCGGACTCAGCCAGTGGTGATGGTGATACCCGTAACGGGATGCACGACGGGTGGTACAGTAGGCGATGGAAAAGATGAAAGATATGCTCGCGCATTCATCGGCGGGCGGGAAGCACGCGGCGGCGGTCAGGATCGCGATGCCCCATTTGATATATTCTTGCTTTGCTGTGGGAGGGGATGAGTGAGCTCCCGCTAGTCCTGCCGATACTACTACCGTAATGCTGATCGAGTTCTTGCATTCATTGATAGTTGCCATGTACTTCGCGTTAGTGACCATCACGCATCGCATCGCCTGTTGTGCTCTGATAAGACGCGGTGGGTGCTGCGGGCCACCGTCGCCACATTCAGTGTGCTCGCGCGGGTGGCATGTACAGGATGGGCTCGCGACCCGCCGCGCCGGCGCCATGGACCCGGGAAGCAGGGGCCAGGAACTGGGAAGCAGGAGAACAGGCACGCGGGCGGTGCGCGCTCTCGCCCACGGGTGACGGCACCCGCTGAGCAACCACGACAAACCAAGCGAGCCGTGCGCGACTACTTCCGGCGCCCGACCAGAATTCGGAAGCCCTCCAGCCCGCCTCATGGCGGGCCGTTTGCTGCCCGTATCAGCCCCGGATTCCCGAGACAAGGCTGGGCGATGAGTGGGCGGTTGCTGGGTGCTGTATGTTGGAGGGCTGAACGGCCAGGGCAGGGAGCTTGTCAGGTGCGCTCCATGCTGCCCGTACCGCTTCCGCCAGGCGATGAATTGTGCCTCGCTGGGGCGACCGGCTGCCGCCGGGGGACTGCGGCTACCCTAACGCCGAGGGACAAACAATGCGAGCTGCCCTGGAGTGCTTACGACCTTCAGGCTCGGTAGCTAGTCACTAGTGGTGCACTGTACGGCAACTTCTGAGAAATTCGATCAACGTGCTGTCCGCATTGGGGAAGTGCGCGCCCGCAAGCGGAAGTCCAGCCGTGGCAAATTTCCAGGGTGGGCGCGTGCCCATGCCGTGATGCCGATACATTATTTCCCAGTGACCTTTCCTGAGGGAAAAATGCGCAGGTTTTGAACGATAGTCAACAGGGACTATTTGGCTTGACAAGCGCAGTGAGCTGCGTCAGCCAGGCTTTTAGCCTGCGGAAGGAGAGACAGAGAGTCGGATAGGCGTCAGTTGTGTCTTCAGTGTGGTCGTACATTCAGTATATTCAATGCGTGCAGCGTCCCCTGGACCCTGCAGGGTGGGATATTCAGAGCTGGTATGAACCTGGTATGAACCTGGGCTCTGTCGTGCGCTGTTCCATACAGTTCCTGGGAACGCATTGACAGCGGAAGAAGGGATTTCCGATCGGACCGTTTGCAGAAGAGAGATAGAGATAGCCTCGCTAGGAACCATTCGAGGAACGGGCACGAAGAACATGGTAAACACGTTGTTGTGCCTGACCCTGCAGGAGAGGGCTGCGAACAGGGGATGAAGTGAATGGATAGGAAAGGGCGTTCTTGAGGTTTTGACCTGAAGCGAGGGGGGTGATGACATCGACAGGGTTGTTGCACGGAAAAGTGAGAAGCGAACACGCAGGCGGAAGTTAGGAAGCCGGTCACGGAAAAACGCGCACGTCCCTGAGGTGCCAAACAAGGCAGGAAGGGTCCAAAGAAGCACAGCGGGAGCTGTTGTGCGCGCTGGTCGGAGGCGGAAACTGGGCCGGATGGAGCCAAAAGGGTCTCCATGGCTCCCTGATCCCCGGGCGCCACATGGGCTCCGTCCGCTTCTCACAGAAGGGATAGATTGCAATTTCCACAAGAGTCTAGGTCGAAAACAAGTCTATCACGTTGAGATTGAGATATACGCCCGCCCATGTGGGAAAATAGACTGGAAAGGTACCAAATGGAAAAAGGAAGATGGGGCACTCACTACGTAAGACGCTCCTGAGATATCGGCAACCCGCACTCCCTTGCTCGCACGCTCCCTGGTCAGCGTCCCCCGCGGGCAGTCCCCGTTCCCCCGCCGCCACAAGCGGTGGGTCAGCATGGAAGCGAATTTGGCTTGGGATGCCGTCGCTGGAAACATGGCCCGCAGCAACCGGACGGGCCGCTGCGATGGTCTGAGACATGGAGATTGCGGGGGATTGCGCTTGGCGAACGTAATTTCGAGGTGGGGAGGTGAGGGGCACCGGCCAGTCGGCAAGGCTGCCCAGAGTCCCCGGGGCGGGGATGACGGGGAGACTGTCTCAACCGATCCGGAGAGGCGGGGATGTGGTTAATGATATGCGCGATAACATCGCCGCGAGAGGGGTGTTGGTGCGGGCGGTGGCGAGCTGGATAGGATAAGGGTTGTTCGGAAGCATCTCGGCAGCAGGTCATCTGATTGAAAACCGGACCGCTGAATGGAAACGGAGACGGTACGGACCGGAGAACTGTCAGATTTTGACCGGGTCCCGGCATCTGTCCCTCGAGCTCAACCACATTGTGCGACCGGACGTGGACAACGGACGCATCGCGTGGGGCCCCGTTGGCACCTTCTTCAATTTAGTCGCAAGCGCGGTCCGCTTCAGATTCCGGCCTCACCTTCGGGCTAGCTTGCGTCCGCGTTCCACCGGCCTGAACGCGTTTCTTGCCCACACTTGGCACCTCGGCTCACCCGACTCTCCTCCCGGTGCCTGACGCCCAGCACCGCCCAATCAATAGGCTTCCCTCACCTCTTCATATCCAATATTCACGCCAAAAGGGGGCACCGGAAAGTCAAAATTCACGATCACCAGGGCTGCTTCCTCGCCTTCCCATCTCTCCGCGCCCAATCTCATTTCACAATCACTTTCAGCTTGGTCACGGCAGCACCACGTCCCAGGAATAGCGTATCCATCCTCGAGAAACCTCCGCCGTACGGCACCGGTCCGTCTGGCTTCCCCCCTCGCCGCACTCGAAACACTATATAGCCTCGACCCTTTCCGCCCTGCCCTCAGTTCCCTTCAAGCCCCAGTTGGCCACACGACCTTCTCCCCCGTCCCCGTTCGACGACCTTGACCTTGACACGTCTTCGTTCGCAACACAACACTTGGACCCGGTTCATTTGACGACCCTCTACACCACGAATCGTCTTTAATAATGTCTGTTGAGAAGACGTCTTCCACCCCCGAGGTCGATGAGAAGGGCTCCGAGGTCATCCTCGAGGAGACCTCCCACGAGCAGGCGGCCCGCTTTGCGCCCGGCACCATCGTCATCGATGAGGTCGCAGAGAAGAAGCTCGTCCGCAAGTGGGACAAGATCCTCCTCCCCTTGCTCATGATCATCTACCTGCTCGGCTACCTCGATCGTACCAACATGGGTAACGCCCGTCTCATGGGTCTCACTACCGATGTCCTTGGCGGCGATCCCACCGGCCAGCGCTATGCCTGGATCAACTCGGCCTTCTACTTCGCCTACATCATCTTCCAGTACCCCGGCACCATCTTCGGCAAGTACTTCCCCCAGAACATCTGGCTCGGCCTTGCCGCTACCGGCTGGGGTGTCTGCTGCACGCTCCAGGCCACCTCCTTCAACTTTGCCGGTCTCTTCGTTGCCCGTTTCGGTGTCGGTGTGTTCGAGTCCATGTTCTCGCCCAACATGTCGCTCTACTTCAGTGCGTCCTGTTAACTTCCCCAATACGTGTCGCCGCTAATCGTTCTGCAGCCTTCTTCTACACTCGCAAGGAGATTGGAAAGCGTCTCGGAATCTGGTTCGCTTGCGCATCCATTGCCGGTGCTTTCGGTGGTTTGATCGCCTACGGTGTCCAGCACATCAAATCGTCGGTGCAGCTCTGGAAGCTCCTCTTCATCATTGAGGGTATCCCCGCTGTCATCTTCGGTCTCTCCTCCATCTACCTCCTGCCGGATCGCCCGGAGACCACCAAGTACCTCACGGAGGAGGAGCGTGCGCTAGCGATCGTCCGCATGAACCGTGGTGGCCAGAAGGAAGTCGAGGGTACCCTGAACAAGGCCCACGTCAAGGCTGCCTTCAAGGACTGGAAGATCTACCTGTACGGTGCCATCTACTTCGGTGTCAACACCGCCGCCTCGGCTCTCGGTGCCTTCCTGCCCACGATCATCGCCCAGCTCGGCTTCACCGCTGCCCAGGCTCAGCTCCTGACCGTGCCGCCCTATGCCGCTGGCGCCGCTATCCTCATCGCCACCAACTTCATCTCGGACCACTTCCAGTCTCGCGGTATCCCCATGGTCTTTGCCTCCCTATGGGGCGGCATCGGCTACCTCTTGCTCCTTGTCTCCACTTCCGTCGGTGTCCGCTACTTCGCGACCTTCCTCATCACGTCCTCCACCTACACCGTCATCGGCCTCTCGATTGCTTGGTTCCCGTACAACATGGGCTCAGTGCGTCCCGTTTTCTGTTTGTTTTTTGTGTTCCAGCAGCTGACATGAAGCAGGAGAGCAAGCGTGCAGCTGGTATCCCGGTGTTCCAGTCCATCGGCCAGTGCGGGTCCATCTGCGGGTCCAACATCTTCCCGACCGCCGATGCGCCTCGCTACTTCAAGGGCTTCGGGCTCTCGTGCGGCTTCTCCTTCGCCACTGCGCTCGTCGCCGCGGCCATGACCGTCTTCTTCCGCTACGAGAACGCGCGCAGGGATCGCGAGTACGGTGTCATCGACCGCAACGCGCCCGTCGACACCTCCGACGCCGACGACTCCAAGGGCTTCCGCTACACCGTGTAGACGCTGTGCGTGCGTTGACTACGGATGTGGTCGCCGCGGTTCCCCGCTGTCGCAATTCGTTCTCCCTCCCATATCATCTATGAATTGCTGGGCTCAACGGGTCGGCATGCCATACATCTTTAATGATCTCCTCCGGCGACGGTCATCACGGAACACGGTTGGCTACAAAATCTCACTAATAGTTGTACGATAGTCTACCGTCTTGGGGCTTAGTTTGTGCATATAAAAAGAGGTTATCATGCATCCTATGATTGCGTGCGCATAACTGAGTAAAAATGAATTGTCTAATCTTCGCGAAATAATGCGGCATGTGCGCTGGCCGCGAGTACCTCACATGTACAACGTAATGCGTCGGGCATTCCACGGTTACCAAGGGGTGAAACTGTCGCACACGAGGTCTCAAAGCGATAACGCACATGTTCGAATTACGGCTGGGCTTTTCGAAGGGACGTGCGATCGCGCGCTAGCATATGCGCGGATGAATGCGACGGAATCAGCGCGATTCCGTAAGAAGAAGCGAGGTTGAGCCGAGGCATCGTGCGAGTAAAGCACCTTCTTGCGCTTGTGTTGGATGTTTGGTCGATAACAAAGGCGGCAAAGATAATCATTGTGAATTACGGAATGGAGCAATGGCACAATGTCGACCTTGTCGCCTCTATCTCGCTAAGTGAGACATTCCCGATCGCCAGGGACTTGCAACGTGTTTTCTCTGTTGTCTTCTCGGGATAAGTGCGCAAAGGGGAACATTGGAGGGTGCCGCCAGGTGGATGTGGTACCCTGTTTTTCTATTTTTCAGTCCGGGAGAAGCTTGGAAGATCAGGGTGGAAACACGTTCACGCCCTGTTGCAGGAGGGTTTGCTCAGGGTTAGCAGGGGTACAGGTCGATGACGGAGCAAGGGTGAGCAGTTGGTTTGAGGTGGAGTGCAGGAGCTGGCCCTAAGGAAGGTGGTGAGGACGAGGGTGCACGGACCTCCTCTCTCCCCTCCACGTTTCTAGGGTCCCTTGATCGGCCCGATCATCAGGCCCAGGCGCTGCGAGAGATTATCTACTTCCGTCTCGCACCTGGTTTGTGACGCGTTTTGGTGTGAGGCGAGGCGCGGCTTTGTCTTGTGAGGCTTGGCCAGCTGTGAGAGCGGCTCGCCTCTTTGCTGCTCGATTGCTCTCTCATCTGGCTTGCTTTCTTACTACCTCTTGATCGTCAGCGGGCTCTGCCGACACTAGAAGGGCGGGCCTAAATGGCTGAGAACACGCGCGAGCTGCTTCACACCCCTACGCCGGCCGATCAGGGTGGAGCAAATGGCCACAGCAGGAGCAACAGCGAGTTCGGCGCACATCTGGGTGTAGGAGCGCCCCCGCCCCGCTCGACGCTCCCTCGTGTCGTACGTCGTGCGCGCACGCTGGGCGTCTTCCAGTCCCCACGCGACTCGCGAAGGAGGATCGCCCAACCCGAGCCATGGACGATCTTTGGCGAGCTGTTGAGGGAGAGCGAGGGTACACCCCAGCGAGCGGCAGCTGACCAGCAGCGGAGGGCTAGTGTGAGGAGCTTGTTTCTAGATACGACGCCGAGCAGGGAGGGAAGGAGCAAGCCTGTTGCGCTCACTCGGGTGCGCGCCAATGGCTCGACGACGCCTCTGTCGTCTCCTGGTGCGTGGATTGTATGCGCATATAGGCGATATATGCTGACCTATCTTTCAGAATCACTCTCGACTGTCCACACGCCTAGCTTGACCCCTTTCACCCGAATAAACTTCCTTCTCCCGCACAGGACCACCTACTTTCCCGATTCGACTCCCTCATCACCCCCGAGCGAACCTAGCGAACCCTTCCGCCTCTCTACCATCAAGCAACTCGTCAACACCCTCACACTCTCCTTTCTCAGCCGACCGAGCAAGGACATCATCAAATGTGTGCTGGCCTACTTCATAGGATCGCTGTTCACGTTCGTGCCCGAGCTGTCCGCTATTATCGCTGGCCTCAAGCCGGCGAATGGCAGCCGGGGGCCGTCGTGGTCAGCGCATATGGTCGCAACTAGTAAATGGTCGCATCTTTCAGTGTTATACCGTGCCTCATCGTTTACCCACAGTTGTTGTATATTTCAATCCCGCTGTATGTCACGTGTGCTCCTACACTGCTCCCAGCTTACACCAGGCATAGAAAACGCTTGGCGCCATGATAGAAGCCGACATCTTCTGCATTACTGCAGCCCTCTTCGCAAGCATGTGCTCCCTCGTGGCCATGTCTAACTTCTGGCTATTTGGGCCACAGCCCGGGCGGCAGTGGATTGCAGACGCGGTCGTGCTGGTGTGGATAGGCAGCGCCATCTCCGTTATTGCGTACGCAAAGATGTGGATGGACAAGGCTTCGTTCAATCCAGGTGCGCCTGGGTGTTGTTCTCCAATATGTTGCTGTTCACACGCATACAGCTTGCTCCATGGCCATCGTCACAATCTCCATTGTGTATGCGTCTACTCGTATACACACCATGGTTTAGACACTGACAACCACGTAGGGTCATCAAAGAAGGTGGCTGGGCGACGCTCCTTCAAGTCCTCTGCATCATCTTCATCGGTAGCACCATTTCAAATATCGTCTGTTTCCTCGTCTGGCCAGAGAGTGCAGTTACATGTTTGCAGTACGCTCTCATCCTGCCTGCCAGTTGTTCGCTATTGTAACAACATGCTACAGGACGAACATGTCAAAGTCCCTCGTGTCTCTATCGACATTGCTGAGTGTCATCGGAGAGTCGTTCCTCGCCGGGAACGATCGGCCGCCTGACGAACACGACCTGTCGGGAGCCGTCGCTGGCTATCAAGCAGTCTTTACTAAGTTGAAGACGGGTCTGAGCGAGGCGAAATCCGAGTGGGCCGACCCGCGTCTGATGGAAGATGCCGACTATGAAGCAGCGATCAACAGCTTCACCCACCTCGCACAGCATATGACCGGCCTGCGAGATGGTGCGAAGATCCGGAACGAGCTGCGGAATCCGCCTGATCAGAGAGAGGACGGCATGCCAGACGCTATGGAGCAGCTGGAGGACAAGGCGAGCCTGGCGGTGTTTGACGCTGTCCAGCGGGAGCTCTCAGTTCCTTTGAATGCACTTATCGTTCGTACCCTTGCGAAATACTCGCTCAGCCCGACGCTGATTCAAAGCAATAAAGGAAGCTTGCTGCACATCTCTACGGGACGCGAGCACGGTATTCGATCGCGATCAGGGCGGCGTTATCCTCGACTTCACCCAGATGGCAGAGGAGATTGACGCGGCACTCGCCGCATTCGGAGACCTGTCCAACGAGACGGTGCTGAACCTGTATCGTGGGACGGACCTGAGTGCGACGCAGGCCATCGAGAGCCGGGCGAGGAGCGAGGCTGTCTTTACTGTCTATTTGTGCGCTCATACATGAGGAATGCTGCACTGAATGCTAACGCACAGGCGCAGTTTCATTTTCACACTGCAAGAGTGGGTTATTCTCAGAAAGGTCAGAAAAGAGCATCGGTTAACGTATTGTCTAGATTTGCGAAAGAAACGAATACGCTTTTGGAGGCAATGAACAAGATCTGGAATACCGAGAGACGCCTCAACCAGGAGACGATTCTTGGCAGCCGGACGCTGGGCCGCTTTGTCCATGTCGCAAGGTCCTGCTCCTGTTTCACCGACGACGACATGGATCATGAAAAGATGGACGTCCCGCACAAGATGCGCAGGAGGATGTGTAAGTCATCCCAATATGCCGGAGAGTCGTAGCCGGTTTGCTGATTTTAGCAAAGCTGTGCTCTTGTCCAAGGACCTCGAGCCAAGAGTGAACATGTTCCCATCGCTCCGTCCACACACCAGCAACACCGCGCAGACTCCAGCTCGGGAGACGCTTCCATGGTATTGGCGCCTAAGGCAGAGTCTATGGGCGTGGGGCGGTCGCTTCAAGGAGCCCGATGTCAAGTACGCTCTCAAGACGGGCATGGCAGCTGCCCTGTTAACTTCCCCGGCGTTCTTCGAGTCGACCCGACAAGTGTTTTTAGACTACAGAGGCGAGTGGGCGCTAATCTCATTCTTTGTCGTAATGGGACCTACGATCGGAGCAGTGAGCGCTCTGCTTTCATGCGCCGTGCTCTGAATAACGACAATTATCTAGACGAATGCTCTCGGTTTGCAACGTATTCTTGGTACATTGTAAGGGCCGTCTCGCGCCTGGGGTGTCACTCCAACTGACAGAACATTGTAGATTAGGAGCGTTCGTCGCAGGCATCACATATGCACTCTTCCCAACCGAGCCTATCCTTCTCGCTGTCCTCGGCGCGATTTATTCAATCCCCTGCTTCTGGCTCGTGGTGCAGCTGCCTGGCCATGCGACCTCAGCCCGATTCATTTTGCTCACGTACAATCTCACGTGTCTATATGCCTATAATTCACGCCTCAGCCGAGATACTGGGGTCGAGGATGTTGCTGTGAAGCGCTGTATCTCTGTGATTTCTGGTGTCGTGTGGGCTTTTGTTGTCAGCCGTTGGTGGTGGCCGCTTGAGGCGAGGCGACAGCTGAGTATCTCCCTGAGCGAGTACGCCCCCTTAACCTGCTCTTGTTGGAATTCTCTGACACAGTGCAGCTTCTGCCAAGAGATTAGTTGGCTCTACAACCGCCTTGTCAGCACCTACTCCACTCCCCCACGCCTGCTATTCCCTCCTCGGCCACCAGCCGCTCAGCCTGCTTCGATCGATCAAACACCGCTGATGGCTGCGTCGATGCATGTGGAGCACTACGAGCCGGAGTTCAATAAAATGCAAGTCCATAATTGTTCTGATCTGCCGACTTACTCATATCGTGCGACAGGGAGCTGCATCTGCAAATGAAGTTGATAGAGCTTCAGGACCTTCTTTCGCAGACGGAGAGCGAACCCCGAATGAAAGGACCATTCCCCTTCAAGTTATATCGGCAAGTCTTGACCAGCCTCCAAACTATCCTAGACAAGCTACATAGCATGCGCTGCGTTACTATGCGCGAGGAATGGTGCGAGACATCCGATACAGGCTATTTTCAGGTCTAATATCGGTACAGGTTCGCTGCCGTGCATCGCGATTTCATCATGCCAGTACAGAAGGAGCGACGAGAAATGGTTGGGAACGTTATTCTATATTTTGCAACACTATCCGCAGCATTTCGCCTCAAGTCCCCGCTTCCGCCATATATGCCACCAGCCGAGCAATCTCGGCTCCGACTAATTGAGGCGCTTCGCTCTATCGACACGCGAAGTTATTCGAAAGATTCTCGTCATCTGTTATATTACGCCTACGCTTCTTCCATGCGTGAGTGACGTCTTCTGATGTGCACCCATAGACGGCTCATGTCAGTCTGCAGAGGGTGTTATCCAGGAGCTTGAACGACTCGGCAAGACTCTGCAGGACGCTTTTGGCGTAATTGGCGATAGTACCGCCGAATTCGAGGCGCTGTTCGATAATTCTCGGCTCGAATCTGCAATCGGTTCTCCGCCGATGCGCTAGCTCCGTTGTACCGTATAAGTATTCCCGCTTCGCGCTAATTCTCTCAACACCCGGAATGTAGACATAGACACGCAATTGTAAATAAGCGCCGCATTCGTCATACATAGATAGCAAGTATCGATTCTTATTCTTCCTCCGTCTGCCTCGCCGCAGAAGCTCTGACACCGGAAACGGCAATTCCTGAACTCTGAGCCAAGCCGGCCCCCGCTGTCGCTGCTGCTGCCGGATCACCCGGCCCAAGCGCAGCCAAGCAACAGCGAACAAGGCGGAAATGCGGCCTTGCAGGTCGCATGCCGAACGCCTCGGACCCACCGCGCGGGTTTGCAGGAAATTACCGGACTGGGGCAAACGCGCCAGCGCTGGCAACACTTCCCCTGATTGGGAGATTGTTGGACTCCCGCTGGCCTCGCTGCCTCGCTGCCTCACGGTTCAGCCTGGCGGTCGGCTCGTGATAGGTGGACGGAGCATGGAGGGAGGAGGGGGTTGGGGAAGAAGGGGCAGCTGGCGGCTGGGGGCGGGGGGATGCCTAATATGTCTTCAATCTCCTGGAGGGGCCCTGCCGGGCGAGTGAGCGGGTGTGTGAAGTACTGTATACTGCACAGATGAGAGGGTGTGCCCAGGGACACCGGACACGAAACGAAACAAAACGATGTTATGGGCTCTGGGGCTGGAAGGCGGGAGCTCCGCCCCGGTCGGCACGGCGCTTTGTGCCCCTCAAGCAGGGCTGACAAAGGAGTGCCGGACAAAGGGGCAATGGGGTTGGCTGCTGTGTGCTCGGTGCTGTGTGCTGCAATCCCGCCATTTCCGAGCGTTCCGAGCCATCCAAGTGTCATGTGAGAGCCGGCTCGGGATTGGGAATATGATAGGGTTCTCTCAGCTCAACCTCAGCGGAGGACGAGGTGTTTCAGGCCCATCCCCATCGCCCATCGCCCATCGCCCATCGCCGTCTAAGTATCGGCGGTTTATCAGAGGGAGATGCGCTTGGAGGAGCCGAGCCGAGCCGAGCCGAGCCGATTGGATGATGATCTGCCGGGCGGGGCCAGGGCGCAATACAAATGCAAAATGTAGAATGCAAATACTCAGAGCCCGTTCGGCAACCGGATGAGACGGTCAATATGCGACAGATGAGAGCAGATGGAGGCTGCGCCAGATGAGGTGCCAGGGTGCTGTTCGGCAACTAGATGCACGACAGATGACGGAAGCGCATCTGCTCAGATGAAGCAGATTTTTGGATGCACGTTGGAGCTGTATCTTTTTCATCTCTTTGCATCGGAGCATGGGGAAACAGCAGCCTACTGCAGAGAAAGCAAAGATCCGATACTGGACAGCAGCCGAGGAGGAAGAGCTTGTCGACCTCCTGACTGAGCAGGCTGCAAATGGCAACCGCTCCGACAATTCGTTCAAGGGCACAGTCTGACAGCTCTGTGTCGACCGCCTTGCAGTCACCTTTGCGCAGCCTGCGGATGAGAAGAAGGAGATCATCCATGTCCGATCACGCTGGGACCTCCTGAAGAAGCACTGGTCAATTGTCCATGCGATGCGCAGCCTGTCTGGGTTTGGATGGGTAGAAGAGACGCAGATGGTGTATGCAAAGGACCCAAGCATCTGGAAGGACTATGTGAAGGTGCGCAACCTTGCCCAGGCTGCGCACAACTGGCTGATGGTGAGATAGGCGCATCCTGAGGCCAAGCGGTTCCAGACCAAAGCCTTCCCCCTGTACGACAAGCTCACTCCGCTCTGTGAGACTATCATTGCCCGAGGGGACAAGGTTGTCCGCATTCGCAAGAAAAAGCAACCGGCAACTGTGAGACGGACTCAGGATGAGGAAGAGGATGCGCAGTCTGATCAGCATGAGGAGGTCGAGAATGCAGATGATGAGGACGATGATGATGATGAAGAGGAGGTTGAAGAGGTTGCGCAACCTCCCAAAGCCCGACAGAAGCACACATTTTCAGATATGCCAGCACCCAAAAAGCGAGCCCGCATATCTGGTGCCCATGGTCTTCTAGCTGTTGCAGAAGCAGTGCGTGAGCTGAGCGAAGCAATGGCAATCCCACCCCCGGCAGCCAATGGAGAAGGTTCACCAGTCCGGCATCAGCGGGCTATTCGCATGCTGGAGAAGGAAGACGACCTTTCCGATGAAGAGCGCCTCACAGCAATAGACCTCTTTGTGCGCAATCATCGCCTGGGTGACAGCTACCTTGCCTTCTCCAACTCCACTTTACGGTCTCGCTGGCTTGCCCGTCAACTGCGAGAGGAGGGTACACGGGTAGAGCAGGCCAACCAGGCTGCGCTCTTTGCAGCCACCTGGTCTTCTTCCCCTGTGCCTGATTTCAATGGACAATCTTCATATAACACTATCGATACATCTGATAATCTTCCCACATAGCCTGTGCAATCTCATCCTGTCTCCGGTTTGCTCTTTGTGTCTCAGCAGACCGCACTACAGCACCCACCCCAAGCTCACCCTCCTGCTCGCGTGCATCCTCAACTTGTGCTTCTTCATCACTGTCTACATCTGACCAGTCATCTGGGTCATGGGTGCGGATGAAGTTGTGAAGTACGGCGCAGCCTGGGAAGAGACGAGCCTGTGTTGCCATTGGGTACTCCGTCCCATTCCTGATTGCTGCAAACCGCTTCTTGAAGACACCAAAGATGCGCTCCACCACATTGCGGGCACTGGCATGGCGGTAATTGAAGAGCTCTTTGGCAGTACTCGGTCTGAAGTGGCAAGATCAGCCAGGCTGCGCAGCCTTTATATGCTTGCTTACCGTCTGTTCCGCACAGCATGCCATTCACGCAAGTGATAGCGTACCCCACGGTAGGGAACCAGCAGAACATCGCAGCTTGCAAACCCGGCATCCGCAAGATAGTATCTGCCTGTCGGAATGAGCAGGTCATGAGCACGAGCATCATGAAATAGTGTGCTGTCCGCCACACTGCCCTCCCAGCCTGACAGCACATAGCAGAACCGCATATCAAAGGTGCAGGCTGCGAGCACATTGATGCTGGTTGCACCCTTCCGGTCACGATAGCGTGCCTTCTCTTCGGACCCAGGGTTGGCTGGTATATGTGAGCCATCAATGGCGGCAAGGCAGTCTTTGAACCACGGATAGAACCGTGATTCCAGCCTGATACCCGGTGGAATGCTGTTCTCTGGCAGCTGGACATAGGCATTGTAGACTTCCGGCGACGTCAAGGCATCCAGCACTTGGTTGAACAGGCTGCGCAATCTCTCAGTTCCGGCCTCTTGTCTCTGGGTTTGAGGATGCGCACCGTGATACTGTATCCCCACTTCTCTGAAACAGCTCCTGCAGTGTCCGATTGGAGGCACCCTGCCGTACACCAACCAGGAACAGCGCAACCTGCTCTGTAGTCCCCACATGGCGTGCAGGCTGCAAACCTCCTCTCGACACCAGTACCCAGCATAGCTTCATGAAGACGTGCTTGTGCATGCCAAGCGTCTCTCGAATGCGACTTGATGGGCCATGAAGCAGTTCATGGACCCAGGCTGCGCCTGACCGGACCAAGTTGTGTCGCAGCCTCTTTGTGAGGTATGTATCATTGTAGAACTCGCATGCTGCTGAGACTGCGCTGAGGGTAGCAAGAATGGCTGCCTTGCGACGTTGCTGATGAGGTGACATGGAGGATGGACAGATGGAAGGGAGCACCGAACAGTCCCTGCGCAGCCTGACGCATGCAGATTGACGCACCCTCATCTTGAGGGTGCAGATTGACTGACCCTATCTCCTGCACATCGACCCATCTCGTTCCCGAACGGGCTCTCAAGTTACAGCGTATAAGTTATATAAAAACGGTGCGGATTCTTTGATGCGCTTTGCCCGAGCGGGCGGATACGGGCGGGCCCGGGCCCGGGCCCAGTGCTCCGCGTTTGCCGTTTGCCGTTTGCCGTTTGCCGTTTTTCGCATGCAGCGGTATTCGTCGCGCTTCTCGGCACGCCGCTCCGGAAGAACGTTAACATCAACCCCTGCCGGCCGTAAGGCGTGTACAGTAATGACTGTAGCTCAAGCGCAGGGAGGGTAGGGAGCGAGTGATAGAATATTGTTAGGTTGCTAGTCAAAATGCTAAGTTAATGGACGAGTGGTTGTGCGAAAGAACGCTAACTAGTCAAAATGCGAGGATAGAAAAGGCAGGTGTGAGTGAGGTATGTGACGTGCGACGAGGGGAGCGGGGACGGGGTCTCGGGACCGGCGGCTTTCGAGTACGATTGCTGGAGGCGGGTGTCGGGGGTCCGCTGCTCCCTCCCGATGTGCCAACGTGCCAATGTGCCTTTCTGACTTTCTGCCTTTCTGTGGGCAGCGGCGCGGGCGCTTTGCGGGGGATGAGTGTACGGCTGGGGGGAAGGGTGCGGGGACGAAACGGCCTGCCTGTGCGTTGGCGGCGCAGCTGGCGCGCTGCTAGCGCTCGCTTCGTGCAAGGAGTAGTGACTGGTGAGCCGTGAGCCGTGAGCTGGGGATGACTGCGCGGGCGGTAGGATAGGATGTACAGGAGTGTGCAGCGTGAAAAGGCCGGGCGCAAATGTCCTGATCTGCAGATCGGGCGCGGGGAATGCTTCCGGCCCAGGCGGGAATGGGGATGGGCTCGGGAATGTCGGATATTGATGTGCTTTGTGGTGCGATGGAGTGCACTGGTACTGCTGTGTGCGTGTGCGTGTGCGTGTGGGGGGAGTTGTCGTGCTGTTGCGAGCGGGGTGGCTGTTGGGCTGTTGATAAAGGGGATTGGAAGATGAAGAGTGTGAGTGGGACCCCGTGTACGCTGGGTGCTTCCCAGACGGACACGCGCAGAGGGTGTGCACGCTCGCCCCCGGATCCCCTATCGCTCGGTCGCGGCTGCCAGCCGTAGTAGCGCACGCCGCAGTGCACGCCCGAAGGGGCCATCGGTCGTGGACTGTGCAAACCCGCGACTGAGTGACGGAGTGAGGGAGTGACGGACTCATCGTGCGCGTCCCACCCTCTCGTCGTCTTCCCTTCCGGGCGATCATCACCACGCATATACCCTCCCAGCCCGCCTTTGGTCAGGCCGCGTCAGCCCCTCCCCCTTTCCCCCTCGCTCCCTCGCCTGCTTCCCTCCCTCCTCCCTCCCTCACCCCGCTCGTCATCGCCCTCACTAGCCTGCATCCCTCCCTGACCTCGCACCTACTCATCCCACCTCATAACACCCCGCCAACCCCACCCCATACAACCACTCATCTCCCCCCCCCATCACCCCCTTCACAAGCAGCCGCCGTGCCCCCCGCCCCCTCCCCCACCTCGCCCACCATACCGCTCCACGCACGCCGGCGCAGGCTCCTGCACCACCACTTCGCGCCCCCGCAGCCGCCACCCGCCACAGCACACAACGCGCCCCCCTTCTACATGGACATCACAGGCTTCGCGCGCTCCCTCCTCCCATGGGGCGGCCCGGGTCCCACAATGAACGGCGGCCAGAACCCCTACGGGAACGGATACGGCATCGCAGGCGCCCTCTACGACCCCCTCAAGCTCTTCGTCATCGGCGGCACAGTCGAGACCAGCAGGAGGCTCGCCAGCTCCGCCTGGAGCCACTTCATCAACTGTGAGTACTCCCACTCGTCTCGTCTCGCTGGCTCCTTCCCCCCCCCCTCCTTCTGCGCGCCCTTGCGCCCCCGCCACGAGCATGTGACGCCGCTGCACGAGGCCCGCGCTCTATCGCCTCGCCCGGATGTCGGGCGCTTTCGCAATGTTCTGTTCCGCGCGTCTGCCTCGGTGTCACCTGCCCTATATGGCCTCTGGGAACGGGGCCCGCGGCTGTTCCTCCCGATATATGCGCGCGTTTCCCCCCAGGAGGCATGCCTCCCCCTGTCTGCACGCCTGCGGTGCACAGGCCGCTTTTCGCCGTCTCTGCGCTTCGAGGAGCACCGTCCGGATCGGGCATAGATGTGACTCATGAAGCCTCGCTGTTGGGTGTGACTCGGAAGCTTTCGTCTCTTTTCGTTCTAGCGATGCATTCCCCCTATTCGTCCGTCCCATGCGTGCCGAGCCCCGCTGACCCACCCCAGCGTTCTTCCTCACGGCGCATTTCTCAGAAGAGGACTTCCCCTTCGACTGGCTCATGCACTGGCTCGCCAAGCAGCCCGCCTGGCACCGCTCGCGCGAGTTCGAGACGACCACGTGCTCGTCCTCCTCCCACGCGCTGTGGAAGACGGCGCAGTTCGATGCCGACTCGGATCTGTGGGGCGAGCACACGCAGGAGGACGACCCCACGGGGAAGCCCAGTATGAAGGTCGTCTTCCGCCCGACGCTCGACACGACCCATACGATGTAAGTCGCTAGCAGGTGGGAGCGGGCGCGGGAGGCTGACCGCATACAGCTTCTTTAAGGGCCACTGGCTCCGCGTGCGCAGGACAAGGAGCAACGGCGGGATCGAGATGCTGTCTATATCTGTCGTCGCGCGCTCGAACACGATCCTCAAGTCGCTCGTCCTGCAGGCGAAGCGCGAGTACGAGCTGGACTCGGAGCACCGGATACAGATCTACTTTGCCGACTCGCACGGCTCGTTCCGCTGGACCGACTCGCGGCACAAGCGCCCGATGAGCTCGATCGTCCTCGAGGACGAGACAAAAAACATGCTCATGAACGACTGCCGCGACTTCCTCCGGCCCGAGAGCGAAAAGTGGTACGCGGACCGCGGCATCCCCTACCGCCGCGGGTACCTGCTGTGGGGCGTGCCAGGCAGCGGAAAGACCAGCAGCATACACGCGATTGCCGGCGAGCTCGATCTCGACATCTACGTCATCACGCTCAGCTCGAGCTGGATCAACGACGCCACCCTCACGAGCCTCATGGGCCGCGTGCCCGCCAGGTGTATCCTCCTGCTCGAGGACCTCGACGCGGCGTTCACGCGCTCGACGACGCGGGGCAAGAAGGACAACGGTGTCCCGCGGGAGCAGCAGCAGCAGCAGCAGCAGCAGCAGTCCACGCTCCTGCTCGACGCGAACAGCATGCCTTACTCGTCGACGCACATGCACCACCACACCCTGAACGGGCACAACCAGAGCCTCTCCGACACCAACACGCTGTCCCTCTCCGGCCTGCTCAACTCGCTCGACGGCGTCGCCGCGTCCGAGGGCCGCCTGCTCTTCGCGACGACGAACCACATCACGAGGCTCGACCCGGCGCTCTCCCGCCCGGGCCGCATGGACGTCTGGATCGAGTTCCGCAACGCGACCAAGTGGCAGATGGAGAGCCTGTTCATGAACTTCTTCCCGTCCGCGCCGAAGGAGGCCGTCGACGCCCTGGAGCGGGAGGAGGAGGCCCTCGAGAAGGAGAGCAGGATGGCTTCCGCCAGCTCGTCATCCGCCTCCATCTCTACCGGCAGCACCGCGGGCAAGTCGAGCCGGTCCGGCACACCGGTCATGTCCGAGCCCGCGCTCCGGTCGCTCGCGAAGAAGTTCGCGGACAGCATTCCCGCGGACGAGTTCAGTGTCGCGGCGCTGCAGGGGTACCTGCTCAAGCACAAGACCTCGGCGATCAAGGCTGTCGAGGAGGCCGCCGCGTGGGTCGTCTCCGAGAGGGTGCTGCGGGAGCGCTTGAAGCGCGAGAAGGAGGAGAAGGAGCGGGAGGAGGAGAAGCTGCGGCAGAAGGAGGAGGAGGAGGAGCGCGAGAAGGACAAGAAGGACAACTGGCGCCGGAAGCGCGAGGAGCGCCTCAAGCGCGAGAAGGAGGAGGAGGAGCGCAAGGCTGAGGAGGAGGAGGAGCGCGCCGAGCGCGAGGCCGCCGCCAAGAGCAAGGCGGACAAGGCTAACGAGGGCAGCGAGAAGAAGGAGCCTGCGGCGGCGGCGGCGGCGGCGAAAGCCGAGCCTGCTGCTGGGGAGAAGGACAAGGACAAGGACAAGGCGGAGGAGACGGCCCTGCCCACGCCCAAGGAGGAGACACCCGAGCTCGAGGCGAGCATGCTCGCGGACGAGAGCGACAAGGCGCCCGCGGTCAAGCAGGCCACGGCGAGCGGGTGGGTGCGCATCCCCGCGTCCGAGGCGCACGAGGTGATCAAGGCGGACATGATCGACTCTGTGCTGAGCCAAGCTGCCTATGCCCCTGTCTCTGAAGCTGCATGATCCGCCCACCACCAACTCGATCCACGAGCCGACTACCCACCCACCAACTGCATATACGACCACCGAAACCACCCATTCAACTGTCTCATAGCCGACAATTTCGCTTATTTGTGTCTATACTGCTCCATCCCATCCCACCAACCCATCAACCCACCCCACCCACCACTATGATGCCGCATCCCATGTTGATATCCCCTCTTTGCCCACTGTTTGCTAGTCAATCTTCTCACTGTGTATCTTTTGTCGTCAATCTGTAATATTACGATGTTCACGCCGAGCCGGTGCCGATGGGCGTTCGCCATTGGGAGTTGCGCTATCGTGGTGCCATTATTTTGTGCCGTTAGGGTCGCCTTATTCTCGGCGCCCGTGGTGACCCTGACGTCGGCGGCCCACACCATGGCACATCGAACCCCGACCGGGCCCCGGGGCGCCTCTGCATATGCCCCGCAGCCAGCAAGGCCAACAGCCGGCGCAGTCCTTCCCCGTCCACCATCTTCACCTTGCCCACCATGGCCACCACCACCACCACCACCACGGCGATGGACGTCCTCCGTGCCCTCCTCGCCAAAGCGCACACGCTGACCCCGCTCGAAGTCGCCGCGCTCCTCCTCGCCGCCTACGCCCTCCGCCAGGCCTACATCGCCCTCACCCGCACGCGCACCACCCCCCTCCCCGGCCCCACGCCCGACAGCTGGCTCTGGGGCTTCTCCCGCGCAATGTTCCAGGGCGACTCGGCCGCGATGGTCGCGGGCTGGGCGGAGCAGTACGGCGCCGTGTTCCAGATCCCCGGCAGCTTGGGCAGCAAGCGGGTCGTCATCGCCGACCCCAAGGCCGTCGCGCACTTCTATGCGCACGAGACGTTCACGTACCAGCAGAACCAGTTTTCGAGGCACTTTCTCGCCGCGCTCGTGAGTCTATACCCCCTCCTGGGAGAGGCGCGAGCTGCTGACGCAGTGCATTGCAGTTCGGGAAGGGCATCCTCTGGGCCGAGGGGGAGAGCCACAAGCGCCAGCGCAAGATCTTGACGCCTGCATTCAGTAACCAGGCGATCAAAGAGCTCACCCCGGTCTTCTACGACTCGGTGTACAAGGCCAAGACCGCCTGGGACGCGCTGCTCGACGCCTCCCCCTCGGGCGACGTGGTGATCGACGTGCAGAACTGGATGAACCGGATCTCGCTCGACTCGATCGGCGTGGCCGGGTTCGCGCACGACTTCCGCTCGCTCCAGGGCGAGAAGCCCGAGGTCGCAGAGGCGTTCGAGTCGTTTGGAAAGTTCAAGCCGAACAAGTTCTTCATGGTCATCATGCTCTTCGCGCAGTGGTTCCCGATCCTGCTGAACATCCCGACGGGGAGGAATAAGCGGATCGCTCTGCTCGATCAGAGCATGACAAAGATCGCGGACCAGCTGCTGGACGAGGGCAGGAAGGCGGGCGACGAGGGCGACGGCGGCAAGGCCAAGGGGCGCAGCTTGATCGGTGCACTGGTTCGCGCGGAGAAGACGGACAAGATCGACCCCAGTGCCGGCGCGGGGCTGTACCTCCAGCCCGAGGAGGTCCTCGCGCAGATGAAGACGCTCGTCCTGGCCGGGTACGAGACGACGTCGATCTCGCTCACGTGGGCGCTCATCGAGCTCTCGCTGCACCCGGACAAGCAGGCCACGCTGCGCGACGAGCTCGCCCAGCTCGGGCAGGACGCGAGCTTCGACCAGCTCAACAACAACACCTTGCCCTACCTGGACGGTGTCGTGCGCGAGGTATTGCGCTTGCACCCCCCGCTCACGGAGACGAACCGCATGGCCGCGCAGGACGACGTCGTCCCGCTCTCGCGGCCGATCACGGACGCGAAGGGGAGGCAGGTCGACAGGCTCACCATCGCCGCCTACACCCCCGTGTCCATCCCCATCAAGACGATCAACATGAGCAAGGAGCTGTGGGGGCCGGACGCGGCCGAATTCGTCCCCGAGCGGTGGATCGGCGAGGCGGGGCTCAAGGGCAGGAGGGCGATGGAGGTCCAGGGATGGGGGCATATCCTCACCTTCGTTGATGGGCCCCGGACGTGCCTGGGGCGCGGGTTCGCCGTAGCCGAGTTTAAGGTTAGCATGCAGTGCGTGATTGGAGAACGACTTGCTGACTCTTGGGCAGTCCGTGCTGTCTACCTTGATTCGCAACTTTGCCTTCTCCCCGCGGGATCCGGAGGGCATCAAGCTGGAGCGCGCTCGCACACTCCTCCCGCGTCCCAAGCTCGAGGGAGAGGAGGGCATCGCACTGCCGCTCCGCGTCAGGAGGGTTGACTGAGCTCAGCGACATTCATATCTCTCTAGCTACATGATTCACACTAGTGTGCCAATTGGATGTTGTACTACGGATATTCTGATGCTGGGCGTCTAAATACGATGTTTGCCTCCGCGTCACATTGTCAGCGGAACGCGGGATCCACTGGTACCTACTAAGTTCTTCCTCCGGCCCTCCTCTTTCCCCCAACCTAGTTGGCGGCATGTTCGCCTTCGGAGCCGCCGGGTCCAGCTCGACCGCGCGCATACGCAGGAACGGCTTCCAGACGCTGGCGTACGCCGAGCTCAAGGACGTGTTCGAGGCGACCCTGCGGATGGAGGGCAGCGCCGAGGCTGCGGTCACGCGACTCATGTGCCTGTACAACTTTGAGGTCGGCGTCATGAAGACAATATTGGCTGGTACTGCTGGACCTATGCGCCGCGGGTTATGGAAGCTGCTCATACACTCCTGTAGAGAGAGGACTTTTTCTGGACTTTTCGCGCGCGACTTATGCCTCGCTCGCGCGGAAAGTCGGCCTGGACGCGTCGTTTTCCATGCAAGATACCCCGACGTTCCCGCTGCACCGAGCTCGAATACCGACGTCTCTGTTCAAGGAGATCGTCGGGGATATCGAGATGGCGGTGAAGCAGTACGGGCTCCCGCATGAGCTGGACAACGAGCCGACCCGATCACGGTTCATCGCCTCGGTGGGCGGTCCCCCTTTCCAGCCTCTGTGACGCTCACGTCGAGCCGGCAGATCTTCGCCCGCCTCTCATCGCACTTCGAGCTGCTCCTGCACACCTCGCTCGACAACTCCACCGGATCCAGGTTCTCGGACGACCGCGTGCAGTACACCTGGCGCATGCTTGGGCAGATCGCCATCGTCCTGGTTCACAATCGGGACGAGGAGATCTCGGGGCACGACCACCTGAACGCGATCGCGCACGTCATCGCCGAGTGCATCTGTGCGCCCTTCCCTTCCTGCGTCTCTGCTGCTCCCTTTTCCCTGAGAGTGTTGGAGTGTGCGGGCTGACGGTGCCGCAGCGTGCGACTTTGTCAACTACGAGCTGGGGTACGAGCCTGCGCGGGTCTACGCCATCTACACGGACGGCATCTCGTTCGATTTCTTCCGGTACGACGGCTCCTCCTCGCCGCGCTTCGCACGTGCGATCCAGACGGTGCCAAATTCGTTCCCCAAGGCCCGCCTGACGCTCCAGCCGCCGCAGACGGCCTCGGGCCGCGCCGCCTTCCTCCAGTCGTTGAGACCCGTGTGCGAGGCCGTGTTCTACTTCTTCATGCTTGGGTACGAGGCCTGCCTGGACACGTACTGCAACGAGGCGATCAACACTGTGCCCGAGAGCATCATTCACAGGATGCGGCGGACGCTGCCCTGGGAGGCGAGCAGGGAGAGGGTCAAGGAGAGCCTGTATCTGGCGCTGGCGGCGGGGGAGGCGGCGCAGAGGGGAGACTGGGAGACGGCCGAGGGGACGGCGGTGGAGGCACTGGGGAGGCTCAAGCAGAGGTAGGCACGGCCTTTCAGCTCGACCTGCTAATTGAACCGGGCTGACCAGGGCGGTAGTGTGGCGTCGGTACCGCCGCCGTACCGCCGGACGGACTGCAAGCTTCTGGAAGCTTGGGATGAGCAGGCGATGATGCGGGTGTGATGGAACGCTGTCCGAAGCGGAGCGGTCCCATACAGCCAGACAGACAATATGTATCATACGCAATGGAACACTGTTAAGCTCTCTGGTGGCCAACATCTTCCGTTTCAAGACACTGGGACATTCAATAAAACCATTAATCAAGACAAAGAACAACCCAAATCCCCATCTCACATCTCCAGCCGAGCCTCAAACGAACGCCCCATGAAACCCGGCGCCAACCCACTTCCCCTCCGGCGCCTCGGCTCGGGCGATCTCCTGCATAGTCCTCCCATCCAGCACCAACAGGAAGCTCCTCCTCCTCAGCCCGTCCAGTACGACGGTAAGCACCACCCCGTCGTCTTCCTCCGTCCCCCCGGGGCGGGAGACGAATATCGGCTCTCCCGGCGTCTGGCCGTCCGAGCCGTGCCAGTACAGCGCGCGCGGCGGGGCGCGCGAAACGTCGATCTTGACGATGCTGTCTGCGAAGCGGGGCGACGAGTCGCGTGTCTTGGACATGGCGTAGCAGTAGCGGTAGGGCTGGTGGGCCACATCCGGGCGGACGGTGGGCAGCTCGAGGTAGATGTCGGCGGATGTCCAGTCCACTATCGCCTCCCGCTCCCGCTGCTTCTTGCCCCCCGCGGCAGGCTGGGCCGGGTCGGGCAAGCGGTACCTCCTCGCGCACCCCAGGCTCTCCTTCGGGAACCCCCGGCGGAGCTCGTCGACGTACAGCAGCCTGATGATCCCTGCGTCGGGGTAGACGGGCAAGTCGAGGACCACGTCCCCCGAGGCCGGGTCGTCGTACGCGTTCATGTAGTGGAAGGCGAAGAACGGCGCGGTCGTGTACTGCGCCAGGAGCCCGCCGGCGTGCCGGTCGATGACGTAGAACGTGCTGGGGTGTGAGGCGGTGGGGCGGATCGACTGGGCAAAGTTGCCGTGGTACAGCATCGACAGGCCTCCACTGGGCGCACAGTCACGGTCAGCTCAGCTCCCCCTGTACATGCGCTTGGGTTGGGTTGGGGAACGCAGCGCACCTGGTGAGCTCGCTCGCCCACACACACAGCACGACGTACCGTGCGGTCATAGCCAAACTGTGCACGTACGCGAGCGGTGCGCCGCGTATCTCGGCGAGCACGGTGACCTCCCCTGCGGGCGAGGTGCGGAAGACCTTGTACACCGGCTGCGGCCCGGGGGAGAGCACGAAGTTGTGGTACGCCCCCGTGAGGGGGTCGGTGCACCCGTGTGCTGCTGCAAGGGGCCCGTCGAGCGCGGGGGAGAGCGCACGGTACGTCGTTATGGCGAGCGGGTCGAGGGTGACCGGGTCCAGCAGCTGGAGAAGCGCCGCGTCCGTCTTGGCCACGAGGTACCTGGGCCGCTCGCCCGCGTCCTTCCGCAGGCGCTCGGGGATCAGCCCCTCCGGAAACCCCGGCAGGTCGGGGGACAGCGTGACCTGGACGTTGAGCCCGTCCGGCCTTCTATGCACGCGGGGATCGCCCTCCTCCCACCCGCCCAGCCGGCGGAACATGGTAAAGTACCTGCTGAACAGGCTCTGGCAGGGGTCGGCCTGCTGTCCGAAGCTGAGCCCGACGAGCTTGCCCGTGGCGGCGATCTCGTCCTCGGCTGCTTGGGCCGATTTGCGCGCGGTATACGTGACGCCCTGGGGGGTGATGGCGAACCGGTGGTTCATGCCCAGCCCATCGAACCAGTGCTGCACGTGCACTGCCCCGCCTTTGGCAGCGGGGGAGGGGACCGAGTAGGTGCCAGGCCCGGTGCGGTAGAGGATGCCTGTGAGCCAGTGCGGGATGTGGCCGGTGACGGGGAGGGGGATGGGGGTGGGCGTCTCGGGGGTGTTGGAGAATGCGAGGAGGTGGGCGGCGTGGAGGGCTGCTGCGGTGGGGGTGGACGGTGCCGTGGAGGGCATCGGTGGGTGGGTTGGTGGGTCGGTGTGCAGTGCGGTGCGGTGGGTATATAAGCGCTCGTGGGAGACCGCTGATGATGGCTGTCTAATCCTGCCGGTGGGACGCGACTTGTCCCCCGAGCGCGTGGGCGGCTGCCAAGACCACTGCGCGGTGGATCAGCGGACTGGGAGCACCCGGGCGATGGGTGAACGGTGCCGCATCTCCGCCACGTGTGCATTCATCGCACTGACCTCCGGCAGAAGCTTGCAGAGAGGGGATGGGCGCTCGGCTTCTGACGTGCGCTCATTGGCTCGGGACATTCCTCGGAACATGCACTGGTCCCTGAGGCGCTCCTTGAGCACCCGGCCGCCGCCGCCGCTACCAACATGATGTTCTTGGTTGCTGCCCGCCGTTCACGTTCAAAGAGTCCGGCGGGATGTACAGGGTACTCAAACAACAATAGTGCTATTCCGTCTTTGACCAAAGCGATACAGTGCTATAACGTTACGATGGCTCGCCACATCATGCGAATGGGGAAAGGTATCAAGATCTGCAAACGAGTGGACGACTCGGTATGAGTCAGTGTCGACTTGTCATTCCCAAGGCTAGCCAACTTAGCCCAAGTAAGGTGAGCTTCCAGCGGCGCTCGCGCCCAGGTTCCGGGTCGCAAAGCCCATCAGGTTCGCCGCGTAGTGGAAGGCGATATAGTACTGGTCAATGAACGGCACACCCGTGATCCAGTTGGTCGTATCGCCCGCGTCGTTCGCCGACGGATTGCAGAACCCGCTCCCGTTGTCGCTCGTGGTGTCCGCGAGGTTGAACGTGTAGTTGCGCATCTGCGTGCCGAAGAAGTTCCATGTCATGGTCGAGTCACACGGAATGATAAAGTTGCCGTTCGAGTCCGGCCCTTGCGCGCCGAGGAGGGACATGAGCGTGAGCCAGTCGTTGTGCGGCAACCCGAGCAGGCCGGGATCGCCGGTGTCAAAGGTAATTGCCGGATGGGTAAACTGCTCCGTCGCGTCGATCGTGTCAGACGATGGGGACGCCTGCACCCAGCGCTTGGACGTGGGGTTGGTCCACATCTCCTGCGGACCCATCGGAATCCAATCCACCTCGCCGGTAAACTTGTTCGCGTCCAGACCGCCGATCGCGCCCTGGGAGACGACACCCGGGGGAACATCTTCCGTGCCGTCCAACTGGTAGAAGGCGAGGACCGGGTTCTTGATGATTCCCTGCAAGAACATGGTCTCGACAAAGTTGGCGTAGTTTCCCGAGTTGCCGCATTGCGCGTAAAACACCTTGGCCATGCCAACGTTGCCATCAAGGCCTTCTCCGCTGGTCGGGATCTGGACAGCGGCACCGAACGTCGTCTGAGGAGTGGTAATGTCGCCGAACGTCAAAGTATCGTTCACTCGCCATGACTCGAACGTGTTCGCTGGTCCGCCATCGCCGAACGACTCGGTATCCTCGATGCTGAGGTTGACGAAGCTGGCCGATGGGTGATATTGGTTGTGCCCTTGACAGGCATCCTGGGTGCAGAAGACGGACATGACCCAGACGTCGGGGGCACCAGTGTCGAGCAAAACCTCAAGAGGTGGTTGATTGCCGCCGAGGACAATGGGGACGTGGTATGAGAACCCGAGAGGAACGGTCGCGATGAAGGTGTCGGCTGCGAAGGTAGGGGCGACGGGCGGTGCAGGTGCTGCGTCCGCTCCATCCAATACGAACCGGTCGACCGTCATCTGACCGAATCCGTTGACAGAGGGATCATTGATGTTGGTCAACGTCATCGTATGGACATCATCGGAAAGGCCGGTGATGGTTGCGAGGAGGCGTGGATTCTCGGACCCGTTGGTCGACGCATTGAAGTACGAGAAGTCCTGGCAGTTGCCGCCATCAACGCAGACCTGGGCGAGCCCGCCGTCGGAGCGCTGAAAACCCCACCATTCCCAGGAGGAGGAGGCTTCTGTTGAAGTATATGAGCAAGATGTGTCGTATCGGCCAATTTGTGATGGGACATACGGGGAAATGTGAAGGTCACGACGCCCGTATCACGCGGCCCGAGGAGGAATTCGGTTCCGCAACCTGACGAGCCAGGTTCGCCGAGCAGGTCCCAGGACGACAAGGGCGTGTAAGTAATGTGGGGATCGGTGGAGAAGACGGTAAAGCCTTGTGCGACCTGGGCGAAGGCGAGAGCGAGCGCACTGACCGCGATCAGCCTTAGGCCGGAGGGGGAGGTAAACAAGTGCATTCTGCTCGACAGGATAGAGACAAAGGAGCGTGGGGTCGACAGCTAGAGAGCTGAGCAGCCCTCGTCGCCATACTTATACGATCAAGATACACTCGTCGGCCGGTCAGCAGAAGACTGAAGGGGTGCCTCCCTCAGCATGCTCGGCCAGAAAGCGTGGACGGAACGGTGGGAAGCAACGGAGGTGCTTCCTGGCCATGCGTCGATCTTGATCTGGACCAGGTGCTCAACGATCTCGGTAAGAATTATTTGGCATAATTTCAATCGCTGGCAACTGGAAGTAGCCGGTGCGATGCTATCCCAGAGTTTGTGTGAATGGCAGATCAGCGCCGGCGCTTGTTCACGCAGCCCGACCTCGGTCAAAGGGTCGATTTTCATCCAGGCGTCGGCGTGTGGAGGGCGGCTGTCTGACCGCATCGGCCTCAGAAGTCGCCCAGAGAAGCCCCGTTTCTTGACGGGAGTTGACCGGACGCACGGTGACTAGCGTGGGGAGCGCCGTTTCGTGAAACGGTTGGCAGGCCGTCATACGACTTTGCCAAAGCAACTGAATGAAAGACGCGTCTTCCGCGTCCCGTGGTGACCGCACCACGTGCACATCGGAAAGCGTCCGATAAACGACACTGTCCTTGTGTAGGCACGGCCCAGGCAGCCGCGAACGCGCCCTGTTCTGCAAAAATAAACGCCAACAATGGAGTTCGTTCTGTTGGCAACTGATGCGCGCATGGTTGTATATATTACCGTTCTTCTATGCAAGGAACACGTTGATTTTCGTTTCTTTGGGAACTAGGCGGCTGCATGGTGGTATATATTATAAAAAGTCCTTGTAGTGTAAGTCCGTGCATGTGTGGGTATAAGGTGTGGGTATAAGGCAATGCAATGGATGGCGATGTGTGGTGGAATGCAAGAGATGGCGATGAGATCAAGAACGAAATGGCGGTCATAAAGCGGTGGCGGGGCAACTCAGCTGATATACGGCTTGCTCGTGGCTGCGCTCGCGCCCAGGTTGCGCGTCGCGAAGCCCATCATGTTCGCCTCGTAGTGGAAGGCGACGTAGTACTGGTCGAGGAAGGGCACGCCGGTGATCCAGTTGGTCGTGTCCCCCGCGTCATTCGCGGCGGGCTTGCAGAACCCTCTGCCGTTATCGCTCGTCGTGTCCGCGAGGCTGAACGTGTAGCTGCGGTCCTGCGTGCCGAAGAAGTTCCACGTCATGGTTGACGCGCAGGGGATGAGGTAGTTCCCGCTCGTATCCGGGCCTTGCGCGCCGAGGAGGGACATGAGCGTGAGCCAGTCGTTGTGCGGTAGGCCGAGCAAGCCAGGGTCGCCCGTGTCGAAGGTGATGGCCGGGTGGGTGAACTGCTCTGTCGCGTCGATCAGCGGGCCCGAGGGGGACGCCTGTACCCAGCGCGTGCTGACGGGGTTCGTCCACATCTCCTGCGGACCCATCGGGATCCAGTCCACCTCGCCAGTGAACTTGTTCGCGTCCAGCCCGCCGATCGCCGCCTGCGAGGTTACCCCGGCCGGGACGTCCTCTGTCCCATCCAGCTGGTAGAAGGCGATCACGGGGCTCTTGATGATCCCCTGCAGATACATGTTCTCGATAAAGTTCGGGTAGGTGTCGCTGTTCCCGCACTGGGCAAAGTACGACTTGGCGATGCCGAAATTGCCGTCGACCGACTGGGTACCGGGCACTTGGACGGCAGCACCAAACGTTGTCGCGGGGATGGTAAGGTCGCCAAAGGCGAGGCTGTCGTTCACCCTCCACGAGACGAACGTATTCGCGGCCCCGCCATCCCCGTACGCCTCGGTATCCATCTTGCTGAGGTTCTTGAACCCCGGCCCGGGTGAATACGCATTGTGCCCCTCGCACCCCGTCGTGTCGCAGAAGACGCTGACGACCCACCCGTCCGGCGCGCCCGCGTCGAGGAGGACGCTGACTGGCGGCTGGTGGCCGCCCAGCACGAGCGGCGCGTGGTACGAGAAGTTCAGAGGGACGGTCGAGAGCACCGTATCGGCCGGGAAGGTGGGTGCGGCGCCGGCGGGGTTGCTCGCGTCGAGGACGAAGCGGTCCACGGTGAGCTGGCCGTACTTGCTCACGGAGGGGTCCTCGACATTCGTGATGGTTATGGTGTGCACGGCGGAGGAGAGCGAGTCGAGCGTGGCTAGTAACCGTGGGGGCTCGGTCCCGTTCGTGGAGGCGTTGTAGTAGGAGATGGACTGGCAGCTGGTGCCGTCTACGCAGACCTGCGCCAGCCCGCCGTCCGAGCGCTGGAAGCCCCACCACTGCCAGGAGGTGGATGCCTCTGCTTCGTATCAGCCCGGGGTTCCTCGCATGACCATGGCGACTCACGAGGGAAGGTGAAGGAAACACTCGCGTTGTCCCTCGCGCCGAGCAGGAACTGCGAGCCGCACCCCGTCGAGCCGGGCTCGCCAAGCAAGTTCCACGAGCCCGCCGGCTCATATACGATATGCGGATCAGTGGAAAAGACGGTGTAGCCCCTGCCTGCGAGGGTGGGGAAGATGAGTGCGAGCGCTGTGAGGGCCGCTGTGCGCGCGTCGGCCAGCGACCGGGGTGTGGGGAGATACATTCCTCGGTGGTGTTGCTTGGTATGTGGTGGTGGGGGGGACGGAGCGCCCATCGCGACGACGGGAAGGCAGTTATATGTTGTTGTGGCGAAGCGGTCTGGTCTCGTAACGCCGTCGCCGAGCCCAGGCGTGCGCGCGGGGGAAGCAGCGGCGGTGCTTCTCACACGCTTGCTGTGGGGGCGTTTACGACACCCGACCACGGGCGGTCCTCGCCGCGCTCGGTCGTGGACTGGACGGTGCTGATGTGAGCTTGGCATCAGAAACACCCCGTCGGCTGGCGACGGGCGACGGGCGACGGCGGCGCTGCGGTTCTGCAGGTAGAGGGAGAGGGCGCGACCGGGCTGTGCAAGGAGCCGAGCCGAGCCGTGTCGTGTCGTGTCGTACAGTACTAGCACCGTATAGCACCGTACAGTTATCGGCACAGCGGCACCGAGGCGCTGAGGAGCGCTGGGCGGATTGAAACCGCTCCTGCTTCCAGCTCAGCCGAAGCGCTCAAACGGCTCAGCAGAGCACCGAGTGCACCGAGTGCACCGAGTGTCTTTGCTCGGCTCGGCTCAGTGTACAGCGTACAGCGTACAGCGTATGGGCGAGAGCGAGCGAGGGCGCGGTGAGTTGCAGTACGGTGGGAGGCGGTCGCGGTCGCGGTCGCGGTCGTTAGGGAGTCATCCATTGCGCTGAAAGGCGGTGCTGGCCGAGTCGGTGGGTTTGGGCCGGGGCGGAGGCGGGTGCCGCGGGCTGCCGCTCGTGCCGGGCAAGGCCCGGGGACAGAGGGCCCGAGCTGCTGTGATGTGCTGTGGGAGCGGGGAGTTCCTGCTTGCAATATTACATTATATTGGAAGGAGAGGAGAAAGGAGGGAGGGTGGAGATACACTAGGTATGTAGCGCTAGATATACGTCATCCTACGCTTTGCGAAGGCACCGTACGTCGACCTCTCCACGGCCGCCTGGTCCTGGTCCTATTGGCCACCTTGTGACCACAAAGGGATACAGTACAGTACGCGGCGCGGGTCTGCGCCTGATCACATGAACTCGGCCAATTTCAGAGGGGAGGGGAAAGGAGGGAGCTTAACCCTACTTCAAGGCGCCAGCAAGCGAACGCCAGCGCCGACGCACCACAGCACGGTACAACGGTACAGTACCGGACGGCGGAGGCGAGCAAGCGCGCGCGCACTCGTGCTCTTATCATGGTGGTGGAAGATCACGAGTAGTCCGAACATAGACAGGGTTTTGCGTTTTGCGTTTTGCGCGGGGGGCTGGCTGGCCTCTTGTGGCGTGTGCGGAGAATGTGAATGTGATTCTTGAGTGAGGGGACGCAGTGGTCAACGTGGCCTGGGGCGGTGGACAATGGCATATTTACGGTGTGTATGGGCATCCGGGTCGACACACCCCACTGCAAGAGAAGGGGGAAATGGCCGGCAGAGAGAGGGACGTGAAGGGAGCAGACCAAGCGGTTTTTGAATGAGTTGAATTATCATTTTTCAGGTTTTCGGTTTTTCGGTTTTCTCAGACAGGTTTCGCCCCGCGCGCGGCTGGGGCGCGGGACACGGGGGCGGGTGAAGAGGGAGAGAAGGGGCGGAGAAGACGCGGATAGGGAAGGTCGAGGAAGATGGGAAGGACGGGTGGACCAGGGGGACGCGCACGCTTCTGGAAGGTTAGGGTATGTCGGGCGAGGCTGTAAGTCACTGTGCCACTGTTCTGCACTTGTTCTGTGCTGTGAGGAGTGTGACGGCCTGCGGGTGACGACGGACGGCAGGCCAGGTGCCGGGTGCCGGGTTACGGGCTGCGATTGAGGGACGGGACGGGCATTAATATTACGGGCGGGAGGGGCGATGCTGGGGGCGTGCGGGTGTCCCGGGCGGTTGACGTGTAGCGTAGTGTCGTGTGTAGGAGCTCGGTGGGGTGGGCCGAGAGGGGCTGAGGGAGGGCCGAGCTGTATGGCATAGGATGCAGGCTGTCGATGCTGCTGCTGCTGATGTGTGAGGCTCTGTGAGCGCATGGGGCGATGGGCGATGGGGGAGTGCACTGTATGTGGGTGCGGGCGTGCCTCGCCTCCCCTCTCTCTCGGCGGGGAGTGTGGCCCTGGCCCTGGCCGTGTCCGTGTCTGTGTCTGTGTCCGAGAAAGGGGAAGGGGAAGGGGAAGGGAAGGGGGATCGAATGGGCCATGGAATGTCTCATGTCACTCGGGGGCCCATCGAGCCTTAACCCTCCCATCCTCCCGTCGCCGTCCCTCTCTCCCGGAGCATGAGCGGTGGCCCCCCCCTTACCCCCCCTGCGCTAATTCACTCCACCCCTCTCCTCCCTCCCACCCCGCTCTGTCTCCACCACACTCCTTGCTCCCTCCCACCACCACACCACCTGCACCCCTCCCGTAACCCCCCCCCATGTCCTCCCCTTCCGCAACCCCACAAGGCCCCACAACCGCACAGCGCCGCGACCCGCCCTCCCTCCCCTTCCGGCCCCCAGACGCATACACTTTCCTCTCCCTCCGCTGGCGCCGCGCCCAGGCAGAGGTCTCCTTCAAGGAGGTCGAGCGCGCACTCAAGACAAAGCTCAGGCAGGACATAAACCTAAAGGGCGACGACATAAAGAAGGTATTCGAGTACGATGTAAAGAAGGACGGCGACTCGGGCGCATGGTGGTTCCGCTTCATCGTCGAGATCGCAGACCCCGCTTTCCAGCACGTCGTCCAGGAGATCGGATCGGGAAAGTCGTCAAATCTGTCAGTACACGCCTCCCCCCACCGGTCGGCCACGCACTGACCCCCGCAGAACGCTATGTGCACAAGAGGACGCATACAAGCCGCGCCCACCCCCGCGCCCACCGACGCCTCCCGTACGTGCCCCCTCCCGCCAGTGCATACATCCACACTCGCGCTAACCCATCCCAGCCCAAGACAGTCGAGCTCACCCCCGAGCCCCCCCACAAGAAACAAAAGCTGTCCCGCCTGTCCAAGGACGCCCACCAGCCCACAATCGCCGCCCCCGCCCCCGCCTCCGCAGCACCAGCCGCCCTCCCCGCCCTCCCCATCATCGACTTCCCCACCGCGCTCGTCGTGCCCTCCTCCCCGCCCCCGCGGCCCGTCGCGGTGCCCGAGGACAGCCCCTGGTTCCTCGCCTTCGAGGACGTGCCCCCGCCGGACTTTGCCACCTTCGACCAGCTGCGCTGGGACCATTCCCGGCCCATGCTTAGGTTCGTCAACGACGCGCCCAGCTCCTTCTCCCTCTCCCCGTCGATGGAGTCCTCCGACCTGCCCACATCGCCAGCTACGCCCGCTTCTCCCGTCACGCCCCTGGCGGACGGCACGAACCTGCCGAGGGACGGCTCGCGCCGCTCTTCCTCGTCAAAACGGCTACAAGCGCCGTCGATGCTGCCCCTTCTCCCGACCTCCTTCCACGTGCCCCAGCCCATCCGCACGCCCACCCTGCCGGAAATGCCCACCGCCGCCCCGTCAGTCCTGCGCGTGCCCTCCTCCTCACCCGACAAGCTGCCCCCGCTCCGCACCACAAAGTCGCCTGCCCTCCCCTCCATGCCAACAAGCTCGGCCTTCCTCATCCCGCCCGTCGAGCTCCTCCAGCCGCCCGAAGACCAGTTCGCAGCGCAGATGAAGAAGGCCCGCGCGGGCATATCGGGCAGCCTCCCTGGCGTGCCTAGGAAGCGCAAGGTCTCCGACATGGACGCGACCAGCAGGGCCGCCACGCCGCTCGAGGGCTTTGCGAGCGCGAACGACCTGCCTATGCTCAGCGCCGACGCTTGACCTGCCCTGCCCTTGCACGCTCGTCTCGCCTGGAAGAAGCCGTTTCACTCAGCCTCTGTATACTCTTGCCGTAATTCTTGTCCACTACCTTGTCCACAGCCCTGTTTACACCCAATCCGGCTCAGCTTCAGTTTCACCCACTCTGCATCATTCAACTCAATCCCCCCACTGTTCCCATCACCCTTTCCATCCCCATTGTGTGTTGCTCCACTACATCCCGTCTGCTCGTCTTGCTCCGATTCTCCCTCATATATACCGTGTGTTGATGTATGGTAGCCAGTGGTGTTGGAATGGAATGATATGTGTACTCTTACTACGCCTTCCGTCGCGAGCGTCCCTTGGCAGTGGTGTAGCCTAGCCGGGGCGCGCCGCTGATGGTCAGAGGACGCAACGATGATAATTAATTGATCAATTCCATCCATTCCTAGTTTAGATTGGCCTGTCATATGCTACAACATAAGGGTGGAAAGGACGCATTTGAAAGAGCGTAAGGAAAGGCGTAAGGAAAGGAATAGCGTACGTATCATGAGCGGTGGCATGGAAGTGCGGACAGAACAGCGCGTCGTGGGCACTGCAAGCATGAGCGAGGAAAACGATTAGAAGCGAGGGTATGGACCGTACGAGTTGCGGATATACGTGGTCGGGGTATTCGGTATTCTGGGCGAGTCGGTCGAGAAAGAGAGACGGGCTGCATTCAAGTCATGGGTGGTGCCGGTGCTCCGTCATCAGCGCGCTACCACCGGTCCCACCAGTAGTCCTCGAGCGTCTTCCGCCTCTTGGGCGTCTTCTCCCTCCCCGTCGGCGGGACGTTGTCGAACTCCTTCCTCCCGGACAGCTCGTTGTACCGCCACGTCCAGGAGACCGGCTTGGGGCACTTGGCCGGGTCGAACGCGGCCAGCAGCTCGTCGTCCAGCTTGCCCGCGTGCAGCAGCGCGTGGTACCTCTGCGGATCTTCCGCCAGCAGCTGCTCCCGCCGCGCGGTCAGGTAGTCCGCTTGCAGGTACGGGTGGAACCGAGGCGGCCAATAGCACGGCCCTTGGCGTTGCACGCAGGCGCTAGGGACAGTGAGCGAATCGTTATAGGAAGCCATGATGGTCACGCATACCTGCAAAAGGGCCGGCCCGTCCTCGTGTAGATCTTATCTTCGCACTGCGAGCCCGTCCATATCACTGATCATCGATGGATCGAGGGGACAAATGACGAACCTTGATTCGCCGGTGCTTGCAGTGATAGCAGGCAGTGTTCGGCGTGCGCAACTTCGCCGCGCCTTCGGGATCCTGCTTGAACACGGCGACCAACGCATTCGTGCTTTCTATCGTGGACCCCGCGGTCGGGGGCCGGTACATGTGCAGGATCGTATTGTCGCCTTGGGCTTGCCAGTTCTCGGGTGGAGCATGCGTGAAGAAATGGTTCGTCGGCGAGATGGAAACCGATTTGCCATCAAATGCGCCTTCCTCGGATGACGATCGATAAGAGGCACCAGATCCCCCATCGCTTCCTTCTTCCTTGAGATGCGCATGTGACATGGCTGTCATCTGCTGACCAGGCCAGGATGTTCCTTGTGGAGAGTACGCTCCACCTTGCTGCGAATAGAACTGGCCAACAGGCTGGGGGTGGCTCGCTCCGCTCGGGCCGCCGGTCGGAAACGAAGTCGCATATTGATCGAAGGTCTCGTAGATGGGACTTTCGACTTGCGTCGCGCTCGATTGTGGCGGATGATAAGCTGGAAAAGACGGTCCCGCATCTTGTGCAGCGGCGAGGAAAGATGCCTGTTCAATGGAACTCGGATGAACCCAGAAAACAGGCAAGGAAAGATTGACGGATAGGGCTACCTGCGGCGGCCACGCAGGGTAGTTGTAACCAACAGGCACCGCCGTTGGCACTGAACTACCCTCTTCCTCATCCCGTTCGACCGTATAGAATTGCTCCTGTAGCGGCATCAGCGTCGAGGAGAGACGGATGGAATGGAGTGCACGAACGTTGTGCATTGAGCGGGACCTCTGCGCTGCAGCCCAGCTGGTAAGGAGGGAAGGAACGAAAGACACACCGCAATTATAGACGGCGACGATGTCTCCAATACGCCCTTTATATCCAGGCTAGGGCGCGTTTTGAACTCCCGACGCAGACAGGTGTAAGGGCGGCATCATGCGACGGACACATTCACTTATCATGCGCCATCTTTCCACATACTCGGCTAACGTAGACCGAGGAATGCAAGATTTGACACCTTGAAATGAGTTCCAAAGGATTGGAATATCAGGGCAAGACCAATGGTCACAAGTCTGGAACTTCAGAAGCACGAAATGCCGAGACTTCTTTTCGCTTTACGGGTCCCCGGTTCTGCAAGCTCCGGGCGACGTGGAGTAGTCCATAGAGATGAAACAAACACAAAGCGGAGCGAGCCATGGAAGCCCACAGCTCCGTCGGGACTGCCGTGTCGTTCCGCCAGAGGTCATCATAGTAAGTCCGTGCCATCAATGCTGGGGGTCTCGCGCAGACCAATAGACGCCACGAAGGAGCTGGCAAACCGTAAGGGTGCTTCGCCGTCTTTGTTTCCGACTGTTTCTGCTTCGATATCTTCACGCGTATTCCGGCAAGCCCTACGGGTGATGATCTGCAAAAAAGCTACACGATGGACGCCGTATATGGAACATCGGGGCCGGGGCAACGTTGATTACGGGCCGGGGCAATGGTATGGTAGCGGGACTGTATCCATCATCACTGGCTGACCCGAACGGCGTTACCCACACTCGTGGCACCGTACCTGCCATAATAAGGCACTTTTTCATTCGGCACAGGCAGAAAGCATGGCTCCAATGCTTTCGGATGCTTTCGAAAGATTGGTGGCATAATTAAAGGATGTTCAAATATGTCGATCGTGACACACCGAGTGCGCATGTTTTAGAACAGTGACCTTAGGGTCTCGTCGCGAAGATGCTGTATTCCTCGTGTTTGCTTGACAGCTAGGTCGATGGGCTAACATTCAATCTGGACACGCTTAGGAGTCGCCTACAACGCGTGTACTCGCTATATGGCGCGTTACATGTAGATAGTGCAAAGTTTGCATGTGTCTATATCCTGCAAACCGCGCAGGCATACCATAACTATGGTCTTTCTCCGACAGGGAGGCATTTGCCGCATGATAGCGTCACTGTGACAAAGGAGTTGCGAAACTCGCGCGCACAACTGATGCCGCCGGCTCCGCTTGGTCAGCCCCGCGCACTCCTTCGTTCTGTTCTCTTCTATACCATCAACGAAAGAACGGTCCTTCATTATAGATTTGATGGACTCCTGCCTTATCCTTGACGGTGGACTGGTAGGTCCTCTATAGAACCTGGCCATCTTCGAAAGTATCCATCTCGCTCTCAGGGGACGACGGTAGAAGAACTTGACAGCGGTGCAACACAGCATCCTCTATGGTCTGGAAAGCTCTTGAAGGATGACCCGCGACTGCTCGTCAAGACGCACCTGAGTTTTCTCGAAGCTGGCGCGGACGTGATAGAGACGGCGACGTACGCCTACCCCTGAGCAGTGCACTATCGTAAACCTTATCGTCGTCCATCAATAGGTATCAATCATGCCTCGCCGCTTTCGCCCGCGCCGGATATACGAAGGAAGAAGCACGATCATCAATGTTGTCGGCCGTCACACTCGTCGAAGACGCCATTACTCAGTTTGAACAGTCTTCCGGAACCAGAAGACGACCCTTGATGGCGCTCTCCCTCGGGCCGTACGGGGCACAGATCACTCAAGAATACGGCGGCATCTATCCACCTCCATATGGTCCATCAGTGCCTTCAGCAACCAGCCACATAACTTCGTTCAGCTCCAGAGAGGAGGAAGTTGCAGCAAAACTGGCACTGTCCGATTGGCATTTTGGACGGCTTAAGGTCTACGCGGATTCTCCACACCATTGGAACAAGCTGTCCTTCATCGCATTCGAGACCATCCCGCTGTTGCGAGAGGGCAGAGCCATCCGCCACGCGATGGGAAGACTAAAGGAGCTGGTAACCGACCGCGGACTCACTTGGCACAAGTGGTGGATCAGCTTCGTCTTCCCGGGCGGGCGATTTCCAGAAGCCAAGCAGGGGGGTGGACGGATACTTCCACAACAGATCGCCTACCAGATGCTAAGGCCGGCGGAGGAGAGCGGGAAAAGCTTCTCGCTGCCGGATGGGATCGGGGTCAACTGTACAAACTTGCGCTTCATACATGGGATTGTTCAGGAATATGCCGAGGGCCTCCGACAGGTTGCCGACCTTACGCCGCCGATTCTAGTGCTATACCCGGATGGAGGTTTGGAGTATGATGTCCACACAAAACTGTGGCGAGCGCTAGAAGAGCACGTTGACGATGCTGGCAAAGGTGGGATGAATGAGCCTTGGGCTCAGAAACTCGCTGCCGAAGCACAGCAGTGCATGCGGATGACGTGGAACGAGCATCTGGTCTGGTCAGGACTTATCGTTGGAGGTTGCTGCAAAACAACTCCTTCGGACATTCGAACACTCAAAGAGATTGCATCATCATTACAATTGTTAGGATAAACAAATGTAGATGAACGCGTTCAGGGAAGTACAGACGAGTGTCGGAGAAGCATATGACGCGGTCACGGACATTGCTGCGATAGACGACTTTGTAAGGGACCAAGCGACCGGCAAGTCTCTATCTGTCCTGAGTATCCTGGCGGTTATTGAGGTTCGGGCAGACAGTCTTACACACGAGTGAGCGGGTCCTGCTTATCGTGATGCGCCACAGAAGGTTGAGAGCCGCCCCGCTGAGGCACGAAGCCTGAAATGCTAGTCCGCATGAGAGATCGCATCCGGGGTTGCCCCAATCGTAGTCTAGATCCAGATCGGGACCAGAGAAGTGATGACTCAAACGAAACGTTCGTGTTCCAAGGGAATGACGCCGAGTGGCCACACGATCTTCACAGGAGAGAGAGGCAATCGGCGGAGGTCGCCAGGAGTCACACTCAGGCGCTCGTAGCATATATAGGAGCAACGACGGAGAGACTTACGCTGTACCGTTTTATATAGCTCAAAAGCCACCATGCACCACGGGCGAGGCTCCAATCAGTTCCGATACAAGCTGAGAAGGCGAAGCCAGATAGAAAGGCAATGCCGAACGGGGGCGGAATGACAGTTCGCGCACGTGCCCTGATCGATCACCAAAAGAAGGCCGTTGCGTAATGTTAGCGTAATTCACGATGATGGTGACAATATACCTATCGCTCACAACTCCATTCACTTACTGGGTAGCTGCGGCACAAGCTTGATCCTCCACTCGTCACCGCATCCTAAAGGCTTCTCTGCGTCGGACATAGGTTGTTCCTAGCTCGTTGCTGCACTTGAAGGTCGGGGTGGCATGTAGCCCGATGTCATGACCGGGTGTGTGAGGCAAACTGATTTACTGGATCGGCCATCACGGCAGCACTGGCCCAGTTGAGGGGTTTCCAAGCCATATGACAATACCACGGCAAGGATCGATGGGGCCGACGCTCAATGAGGCACTGCTGCAGTTCTGCCGCTTTGCAATGCGCAATCGAGGCACACCTTGAACGCTGCAGTCGAACGTAGAGAACATTGCCTGAAGCAATCATCCACATGTCTCCGGTAGATTTCTGGTATTGAATACATTCCAACCATTGAAATTCGTGGGCAGAACAAGGCTGGCAGCTTCCGATGCTGAAATGTTTGTGAGCACAACAAGCAGCTTGGTTGCCATCAGTGCCGACGCCGATACAAGTGCTAGTGTGATCTTCAATTTCTCCCTACTCTCGATCCGCCACTGAAGCCGTTCTCTGCCTGGGATCCGATCCTGCTAAGCAAGCTGGTCGGCCTCGCAGGCGTATCCAACCGTGACAACAGCCCCGCAGCACCACGGATGGAGATGGCATCATCCGGCTTCGTCGACTGGGCATCTGCACCCTTCGTATTCACTCCGAGTCGTTCTACCAGACTGCGGGGAGAGGCTGAGTCGTTTCTTGATCGGTGTGACCCGTTCGTGTTAGGAGAGCGGCTTTGCTGAACGCCACCGTCGATGCGTTCCAGCAGACTGCGCGTACGGACTTGCCTGGCTTCCGCACCTTCCACAGATAATCGAGGTCGCTTCAGTGGTCGATCTTCGGAGAGCGACTCTACTTTCGATGTCGTCGGCAGGTCAGAGCTACGGGAAGGAAGAGGGTCCTTGCGTGGTAGGGGGCTGGCTTCAGTGGCCATGAGATGATTCCGCATAACGGCGAGAGCGCCTTTGGGCGGTTCTTGCTTGTCTTTGCCCGGTCTCTCTCGATCGATCTTCACTGGTGGTCGCTTGGCTGCGTTTCCGGCAATTTGCAGTCCTTCGACATTACGCTTTACACCGGCAGCAGGAGGGAGGTCGGACGCTGGACGCTGGACGGATCGGCCTTCTGGAAGGGGAGGTTGAATCTCAAGCTCGGCATAGAGTTCTTGGCATGTAGAGACAATGGACTTCAGGAGGCGCATACTTTCGTGACTCAGGCCAGATCCGCGCGCATCTTTCGTGTCGTAGGCGAAGCGAAGCATCTTGAAGACCGGCTTGGACTGGAACACATTGCGCAGCGGACCGAGGTCCATTCGCTGGAATGTTGTCAGTATCATTTGTTGATCAACATGCAAAAGGGACCCACTACTTGGCAGAGACGAGAATAGATTGCTGAGGTTGTATCCACAAACGCCCACATCTTCTCCTGATTGGCGGCCCCAGCTTTCTCAAACGTATCAACAGCGGACAGAAACAAGACAGTCAGCGCGGTCGATACGTCTGTAGCCAGACTGGCTTCTTCGAATGCCGCAACATCATCTCTCCGTTCCCGACGGACATCGTCCCAGACCGCCAGTGATGCCTTCAGCCAGCGCAACAGCGATTCGGCTCGGCCATATTCGTAAGCTTCAGCAACAGTCCAGTCCTTCCAACCCATTCGCGACCAAAACCGTAGGAAGGCGCGAGGGTCGCCACTGCCGCCTCCTGCGGCTTCTTGAGCCAGGCTAAACAAAGCCGATGCGTCCTCCGCTGCAGATGCTTTAGGTTTATGAGAGAGTGTGATGACGCGTTCGAGTAAAGAGCTGATAGCTTGAGTGCGGAACTGGTTAGGCTGAGATTGAGACGTCCAAGATGGGAGTGTTCGAAGAAGAGATAGGAGCTCGTTTGCATCGCCTCGACTGGAATAGAGCAAAGCCTGTTACCGGCGTTAGGCAGAGATTGAGGCAAGGTCACAGGAAATTCTCACCTCTGAGACCCCCTGGTTGAAAGATGCCTCTGCATCGCTCTTGATAACGAACTTTTCCGAGCGGGCCTTTGCCACATCTGGCGTCTTCAGGAAATCCAATACGAGGCGCTTCATGCCACCCGTGGTGGGGTCAGCTGACTTGTCCTCGGCTTCTCCAGCACGAGCCATGTGCTCAGTAATAACTTCAATCGCAGCAACAGGGTCTGTTCGGATGTGGGAAACAAGGGCTTCACGAATGACGCGAAGTTCGGTCTGGGAATCTATATAGTCGCCGTCAGCAAAGTCCACAACATGGGACGCAGTCAAGTGACGAACCGCTTTGGAGGAGTTGAACCAAGACATCTGCGTTTCGACGAGTCCAGCTGGGCACCGCTTTGCTGAGATCAACTATGGTGCGGTACCCTTGTATACGGACAGCTTGGTCGGGATCTTCGCAGAGGTCGTATACAAAGTCGATGACTTCTTCTTGTTGTTCTGAGGCAAAGAGGGGGAAGGCAGAGGTGAGAGATGAGACTGAGCGGGTACTATGAGGAGTAGCACGCGCGTCGTCCAAGAGTACTTTAAATGCGCGTGCTTTCTGTGCAGGCGTTAGAGACCCACACTTCAGTTGCCAGAATCCGCGGTGCTCACCTGTTCCTTGGAGGACCTCACATCATCGAGGATGTCTCTTGCCTCAGTTCTGGGAGTTTTGGGTGGAGGAGAAGGACGTGTGTAGCGCTGGGGCTGTCCACGAGGTTGCTGTTGAGGTGGGGCCGCATAGGGCTGCTGTGGTCGCCCTCCTCCATAATAGTTCCTGTCGTCCCTCCACTGACCTCCTTGCTGGTATGGGTTCGCACTGGGATATGAGCCATTGCCAGGATCGTAGCGTCCGCGCTGTTGCTGCTGCTGCTGGCCGCGGTAGTATGCCATTGTCGCGGTTGTTGACGATGAGCAGCTCTTAACGGTTGTCCGGCAGCGTTGCGCGTGTGGCGAATGAAAGGCACAGAAGGATGACGGGCATCTTTTTGTTCCCGTAATTCCCTCCGTCACCTCCCAATTCACGTGCTAGGGGTCCCCTTGCACGCAGGGAGGGAGCCTGGCCACTACAGTACGAGCCATATACGAACAGCGAATTACCTACACTGCATAACCCAACCTCCATACCGAACCGACTGGATAATCCTGCACTTACGTGGATCAAGTTCTTATTTTCCCCTCTTTCCCTCGCTCTATGGATGGCCGAGGCACGCCTGACTCTTGCACACAAGACCCAGGCGCTCGAGATCCTCCGAACCACGCACAAGGAATCCGTGCGAGAACTGCAGGATAATGCGTTGGAGCAGCTTGTTCCGACCCTTCAGGAAGAGCTGGCCCTTGACGAGAAATGGCGGGAGTGGGCAGAAGCATATATAGATGATGGTGGTGAGCTCCTTATCACTACCGGGTACCGTGTGGTGTGAATGATGGTCCTACTACCAGGTACCATCTTCCGTATGTTCCGAGTGAGTACCTTCGTGACGTCATATGCGATCTCTATTGACGATTGAATTTCTGTAGAAAAATGGGTTTTCCAAGACAGCAACATTGTCGGCCCTCCGAAATGCCCTTCTACTGACCTTGCCACTGAGCGACCTGCCCCACACCCATCCATCGATAGCGATAACGTTCTCCCCACCCGATCCGCCCACCTTACACGTATGTTTAACATACCTGACACCATCCAGTCTCTCCAGCTTCAGAGAGACTCTCCTCTTTGTCTATGAGAAACTGCGACTCCATCTGGCGGAAGAGGGCCCACTAGGCTTCTACTGCGTGCTTGATCTTGGGGGCGCTAGGCTGCGCGATATCGTATGCCCAGCTTCTCTCTGAACCGTGTTCGTGACGCTGACGATATCCTCCTTCAGATCTCAGACTTCATACCATGGTATGCCACCGAAGTCCAACCACGATACCCGTCAATGTGTGCAGCCAGTAAGTCATCCATTCGCCGTGGCCATCCGTCATCTGACGGCGGCTGCAACAGCATTCATCATCAACTATACCTGGATGTACGGCGGTCTCTGGTCCGTCCTCCGGTACGTTTGTCCCAGTCCTGTTTCTCCAGCATATCGCCGACCTCGACTGCATATAGTCGCGTCGCTCCCAAACAAGCCCTCTCTCGGATCTTCTTTCTCACTCCTGAGGAGCTCGCTACTCACTTCCCCTCATGCCTTCCCCCGTCTGAAGAACTCGCGCCGGTGTACTCATATCCCAACCTCGCCATCGAAACTTGGGACGACAGGCCCACCTCTCCCATCCGCTTCTCGGCTGAGCATCCACCGCCAGAAAGGACAAGATGGAAGCTTGTCGTCACGCTGGCTCGCATACTCGGGACGAGGATGAGGACTGCAGTATGGTGGAAGCGATGGCGCTGGTTGGGTTGGATACTGCTTCTGTTGCTCATGCGATGGTGGATCAGCCGTCGTAGCCGTCGCAACCTCCGTAGACGATGACGATCACACTGTACTATATGCAATGCAACTCAATAATATTGTTAATTTGATTTCGCCGAACGTCCGAGCAGATAAAAGTATGCTGTTGGCTACAGGGTTACAAGCGCAGCAGGGCTTATTCGTTACGTACTCGGTACAACAGCTCCCCCACCCCGGATGAGATCACACATATCAGACAAGCCACGACAACCAACGAAGTAAGAAAAGAACCAATGATGGTGTGGAGCAGTGATGCCGAATAGCCGGACCAAGACGATGACATTACGCAACCAAGCCGCGCGGCTTCTTCTCTTCCTCGTCTGCCCCTGCGCTGATACCCGCAGCGGCAACGCCGGCCGGGACGTTGACGCCGACCAAGAGTCCCCTCAACCACCCATTTTCCTTCCTCAAGCCCTCTGCCTCCCGTTCAAGCTCAGCCACACGCGAGTTAAGGTGCTTCAAGTTGCGCTCCATAGCGGCTTCACGCTCCTTCTTTTTCAGACTGCGGCGACGAGGTCAATACGGGTGATAAGTGGATTATGCCGACGAAACTAACCGGAACCGCGCAGATGCCGCCGTATTCCTTCGCCTCTTATCCTCGGCCGGCGTCAACGGTACACCACTCTCGTACTTGGCCATCAAGGCGTCCTGGGCGGCGAGTTCCGAGTCCGATACGCTGATGGACACGCTGGGCTTGCGTCCACGAGCCTTCTTCGCCGGTGGCTCGCCAGAGTTCTCGGACGAGTTGCCCGCAGCTAAGGCATTGAATTGCTGGCTGGCCCAGACAGGGGTTTCCGAGAACGTCGGGAATCCAGCGGAGACGCCAGGGAAAACGGGCTGGACACCGCCGAACTGGCTCAGGAAACCATCGAGGTCGAAGTCGCCGGACGGCGGGGGAGGCGGAGGAGGGAGGGGCTCGTCGGACTGGAAGGTGAGGTTCGTCCAGAGCTCAAGCTGTGAGGCGAGCGAAGGGGGAAGCTCGAGGTCGGAATCCTGGGTCTGGGAGGAGGTCGAGGCTGAGAGCGCAGAGGTGGGCGGGGGAGGGACAGGCGTCCCAGGCGCAACAGTAGGCACGGAGGACATGATGGGTCAAGACGAGGATGGATGGCGTGGTTGAAGCAAGACGATAGATAGATGGATGAATTGGGTGGAGGTCCGGTGAGGATGTCGTTATATGCAGCCGAGCGGACGATGGGGATGCGTTGTAAGCTTGGCGCTATCTATGCAGAGAGTCGTCCAGGGAGCTGCTGGGACTGTCGTGGACGATGGTGGATTGATTGGGAACCGGGTGAAGGAGAGAAGAAGGTGGGCTGGGGGAGAAGGAGTCAGCGTGGTGGTGGTGGTCGAGAAGGAGGATGGGGGCCCGTGAAAGATTTTGTCCAGCCAAGCGGGCCTGGAGGAGGAGCGGACTGGATGGGTTGGTGAGACCTGTCTTTAGTCATTCGCCCGACATCCGCTTCCGCCCACGGCGCCACACAACCCCACCCAATCCCACTCCGACGCCCGCACAGCAATCCCTCTCGACGGGAACGGAACGGAGAGATCCTCCGTCGGCTTTCGCCCTCACAATCCCGGCTAAACCGGCCGGGCGCGAGTCGTCCCTCATGTCCACCCATCCCCTCCTAATCGAGCAAACCGCAGCCCTATCGTACAAACAAACTGAATGCGCCAGATTCTGGTCGAAAGGGCAGCGCGGCTGCCTCTCCCGGAGTGTCTAATCGTTTACTCGCAATGTACGTAACAATGCGACCTTCCACTTCGAGCCATCCCCGGGTCCCTGCCGGCGGCCCCGGCCTCCCTAAACACATGGTCCTCAGGGTGCACATTGCCCTCGTGTCCTCCTGCAGCACACGTTCGACACACCATTGATAATCAGCACTGATTGGAATGATTAGAAATATACTTATTAATGGCCCCGCTGCCCACAGTTCCTGCTCGTTCGCGTCAATCTCACTTCATCCGATTCGGGATGTAGCATCCATCTCGATCGCGGCTTCCACGGATGGCTTCGCTTCTATCAACCGATCACGAGGACGCGCTGTGGTCTATTATACAGATAGCTTGATAAATGGGTTACAAATGCTCGGGTAAACAAGAAAAAAAACGTCAATGTCAGTCCAAGTCTCGCTCGTCAAACCGCCAAAGCGGGGTTCATGCCTCGTTTCCTCTCTCCAGCGCTCACGCTTCTTGTTTGCATCCTCGGAGTTTCCAGGGCGGCGCTCGGTCTCGACGGTCGCTGTACCCTGCGCTTCGCCAGCATGCTCATATTGGAGCTACTACGAGTTCTGGGCAATGAGGAGCTCTTCTTGGCGCGCAGTCGGGCCGAGGCCCTTGTGGGCGTAGGCGTCCTGGTACCAGCCGGACGGTCCGTAGCTGGGGCGGATGATCGAAGTGATGGGAGTGGGGTGAGCAGTATGGAGCTCTGGTTCATCGGTAGCCCGCCTGGCATCACCAAAGCATAACTGGATGTTCCTTGCAGTGAACTGTAAACACGTGCCGACGTGGGTGTTTGGAACAGCGAGAACGACTCGGTTCGCGCCCCTCCCCATGAGGGATCCGGTCCATGCAGGCTCGAATTCCCGGAGTTCTGGCTCATCGGCGTCAGGGGCGCGCCCAGTGAGTGCGATTCACTTTCGGGAGCCAGTATTGAATTCGGTCGTGGATGTGGTTGATGAAGCCAAGGGTGTGCGAGAGCGTCGGATAATTTGATCCGTCGACCAGGATCGTCTACAACCAATCTGCTCAACAAGTCCCACCCTTGCACCAATAACTCAGCGTGCTTCTTGTTCTCATGTTACTCACGTACCTTCAGCATTGAGTTTTCCATGCAACAAGTCGAACTTCATGGTGCTTGAACTAGGGCGCCATTCCGGCTCTGCATCAGTCCCAATGTCCCATGGGTAATGGCATGCCAATCTGTATCACGGATCATCAGACTTGTTTACTTTGTATGTGCTTGCTCACATACAAAGTAAACATGATGACACCAATGGACCACACATCTACGCTGATGTCATAAGACTTGATCTCCTTCGAGAAAACCTCGGGTGCTGCATATATCTGGGTCCCACAGTGTGTCTGGCGAGCATATTAGAACGATCACCGAGACATCATGAGCACCATGCGTACTTTCAGCGCAGTCCTGCTGTGTGCATGCTTCGCCATGCCAAAGTCCACAATCTTCAGTGTTGGAGGATAGCTTGACGATATCAGGATGTTCTCCGGCTTGAGGTCTCGATGGGCCACACCATGGGAATGTACGTGAGCCATGCCGGAGATAAGCTGGCCGATGATGTACCGTGTATCTGCCTCGTCTGCGGTTGATTGAGTACAACACGATCTGCGTTGAGGAACCCAGCGTACCAAAGCCCTTGCAGCGGGTGAGGTTGGCGAACAAGTCGTGTCCTTGAACGAGTTCCATCAAGATGTACAACTGATCCGCGCACATGTACGTGCGGTGAACGTTAACGATGTTGGGGTGATGATGCATTTGGCGCATGATCTCGCATTCACGCTCAATAGTGGCCATCTCCGACTCAGTCATGAGCGACAGCTTCTTTTTGATGATCTTGACGGCGTATTGTTGTCCCGTGAACTTGTTGAGGCAGCGGAACACGGTGCCAAATTGACCTGAATTGACAGGTCTCTAGTACGGCGGTAAGTACTGGTGCACAGGTCCAGGAGAGTGCACGTACTTCAACCGTATACTCGGCCGTGAAGGCATCCATAGGCGCGGGGGCCGTGTTCGGTATATGCGGCTGGAAAAAGACGATTTCCAGGTATTCCGCGGGAAGATCGGATGGGTATTGGCCCTGGCTGTCTCGCAGGCCGATGATCTGACCCCATGAGATGTGACTGCTAGTATTCTGGGCCACGTCAATCGAGCCGACACGAATCCCGTAGGGTGAGTTGTTCCGCAGCGTGAAGCTCATTTGTTCTGGCGACCAAGGGCCACTTTGGCTTCTTTGAACGCCGCGACCTGGTATGCCCTCCCCAGTCCATCTGAGGTCGAAGTCGACCCGCTCGAGGAGGTCGTACAAGGCCGCTGGGGCCGAGGCTGTAGGCTTGAGAATATGACGAGAGTTATAGACGAGCTTGTCCGCGAATAGATCCACGATCTTGACGCCCTGCCCCATCAACTTGCCCCACGAAGGCGTGTGGGTGACAACACCAGACACAGGTTCGAATGAATGACTGTTGGGTATGACGCTCGGTAATGGCAGCGTCGGTTGGCTGCTGCGCCTGGGTGCTGCACGTCTTGCACGAGAAGTTGGTGCCATCGCGGGTGAGAGTGTTGGGGGTCGAGGGGAAGAGGAAGGAAAGAGGCGGAAAGCAGCAAGCACAACGGCACCACCACCGGTGACGGGGTCATTATTAGCCTCGACGGGAGCGGAAGCGCCGGTGCACTGGCGGCTCTTCCCTGTCCACTCAGCGACGCGAAACCTTATGTAGGTGTCATGCGCCATTCCGACGCGAACTCGTCGCCCGACACCGACACGGACCGCTTCCAGTCTCGGCTCCAACACCGCCCTCCTGGGTCATCTCCCACTCACCATTTCCATCGCCGGGCCACCTGGAGAGCTGGGCAGGTGTGTGGCGACGAATAATGTCGGAAGGCGTCAGTGTTATCTATCACGTTCCAACCCGACGCGTCTCCTTCGCAACCCATACATTCGGGCGTGGGCCCTAATTCCGTCCCTTGGCCGTACCTCTCGTATGACCATGCGTGGAGTGTGTAAGAACGGCATCGCTAGTGCTCCGTTAGGCCACCGGGTCGACCTACAAAGTCGACGTCAGCCTCACACCAGGCACCAACTCCTCGTCTGATATGTCCCATCAGGTCGTCCGGCCGAGGGCCTAACCGCAATCCACAGACCTCGACACACTGCAGGCGGCAAACACAGCGCGATCATCCTTTTGCATCCCAGACAGTGTTGTTCAATACCATCCACCAATGCCGGTATACAGTCGTTGACCCAGAGCATGCATCCATGTTGGGCCGCTGAAGAGAGAGCACGTCAACCCCCGTAGGGTGCGATCATCGTTCAAACAATATGCTTCCGAAGACGCATCTGTCTTGACTGACCATAAGCACCGCTTGCTGCCACATGCAACCCTGACACAGGGCAGGGTTATGTGGTGTTCTCATAAACCCTACCTCAACTTACCTCATCTAACCCTATGTAAGGCCCAGAGACACTCAGATTGGCTGGGGTTGGGGACAAGTGTATAGCCATGATGATCTATAATGTATTCATTCTATAGGGGTGTTACCTTTATAGGGCCTAAGCAGTGCACCCTCCTCTAATGGGGCAGTAGGGTTGTTAGGAGGACTTAGGGTACACTAGGGTATACAGAGGGTTACTCATGAAATCTGTGACTTTTTGCTTACTGTTTGTTGTGAATCATGCTACACTAGGAATGCTCACTCAAAATTCTTTATCATGGACTGCTGTCAGGGAACACTCTATCTATAGCCGAATTGAGCATGGTCAGGGTTAGACTTAGACCCGAAAAGGGCATGTTACATGTAAACGCCACCAAAATGCATCTAAGGGGGTTTTTCGAGAAGTTACGGTTACAGTTGTAGTCCCCAGGATGAAATATCCAGAAAAGCTACCCTGAGACGGAGGCACAATGCACCTGCGGAGCAAGATGTGACAAGATTCTAGTCTTGTCGCATCTATAGTGTTTTCATGGTTGGTTAGGGTAAGAGTTGTGGGTCTGGGCTGATTTCAGGTCTGAAATACGTAAAGTCGTTCCCACGAGTTTACGTATTAGCCTCATCAGCAGATGTAAACTCGTGGAAACGACTTCACGCATGGCCAATATGAACACATCTGAATAGCTTTATACTGTTTAGTGCACCTCTGCTGGTCTTTTCACGCCCTTTTCTTCATTAACACCCATTGTGTATACTTGGTTACAGCAAGTATCTGATATACTGGGAAGGCGGTTGACGCCATGTCCACTCATAGCATGTTGAAGCTAGTATTGGAGCTTGGTGGTTGAGCACGGTCCCCACTTTATGTGAACCTTAGACTCCCCGCCCTTGGAAGCCCCGCCTCCTCTTCTCTCCTTCCACACGTATTAACACTTCTGCCTCAGAATAGGTGCGCTTCCGACTGCCAGCAGGTAGTATACTGGTTGCTGGACGGAGATCGGCAA